>JAJPUD010000057.1:903133-1073092 GCA_023553655.1 Myrmecobius fasciatus
AAGAAAGGAAAAGGAGAGGAGAGGAGAGGAGAGGAGAGGAGAGGAGAGGAGAGGAGAGGAGAGGAGAGGAGAGGAGAGGAGAGGAGAGGAGAAGAGAAAGGGAGAGGAAAGGGAGGGGAAGGGAGAGGAAAGGGAAAGGGAAGGGAGAGGGAAGGGAGAGGAAAGGGAAAGGGAAGGGAAGGGAAAGGGAAGGGAAAGGGAAGGAAGGAAAAGGGAAGGGAAAGGAAAGGAAGAGGAAAGGAAGAGGAGAGGGAAGGGAGAGGAAAGGGAAAGGAAAGGGAGAGGGAAGGGAGAGGAAAGGGAAAGGAAAGGGAAAGGAAAAAGAAAAAGGAAAAAGAAAAAAGGAGAGGAGAGGAGAAAAGAGGAGAGAACAGGAGAGGAAAGAAGTAAGTAAGCAAGGAAGGAAGGAAGATAGGAAGAAAAGAAGAGAAGGAAGGAAGGAATGAGCAAAGGGAAAGGAAGAAAGGAAAGGAATGAAAAGAGAAGAGAAAGAAGGAGGGAGGCAAAAAAGGAAAACCAATAGTCCTGAAAAACAGGACTCAGAGCAGAGAGATGAGATCTTATTACTCTGGAACAGTATTATATGCATTGTCAGCTGACGTGTTTTTTATTATTGTTTTTTTGTCAAGTGTTCTTTTCTTAATTGATTTGCTTATTATAAGAAAAGGTGAAATCAGAGTGGGGAGGTGGGAAATTTCCAGTAATGCCTGTAATGGAAAAACAAAAGACACCAAAAACACTTATTTCAAAAAATGATTCCCATTATGTCCCATGTGAGTAAAAAGCATAATACCTAGAACACAGTGAGTGCTTAATAAATGTTCCTTGATGACTGACTTACAACTATCCTTAGCAACATTTGCATATAAAATCTCTTCTGGTTTAATCTCTACAAGGCTATTGAATGACAACTATATACATAATCTTTTTGGAGGTTGAGTTATTGCAAAGACTATATGGCATCTTGTAACACAATAAACATTATTTACATATATGAATGTGAATATCCTCTTTCCTCATACCCTTCTTCCTTTTTACCTCTTGTCCTAATAAAAAAAAAAGCCCTATGTGTAAGCACTCACTCTGGCATTTACTAGTTGTGAAGTTTTAACTTCCATAAATCTAATTTCCTTATCTATTCAATGGAGATAATACTTTCTCAAAGGATTATTGTGAGAATCAAATGAAAGGATGGATAAGTACTACCCAAATGAGACATATTATTATTATTATTTAACTCTGAGGTGCTGTCATCAAGGAGTTAACTATATAGCTAAAGAGACAACATAAAAAAAAAAAACATTAGATTGGGAGGCAAGAAATCTAGAATTCTAGTCTCAGCTTATCTACAAACTATGTGTATGACCTTGTATTTGACTTATCCACAAGTTTTCTCATCTATAAGTGATAAGATTGGCCTAGGCCCTTTCTAATTCTAAAAATCTCTATAAATCTACAAAAATATACAAACAGAAAAACAACATGCAATAACAAGCAGGATATCATGGTTACCACATGAATAATACAGATCATTACTGATCTTATGGGAAATCAGAAAGGACAGATCACCATAGCCTGAAGAAGGAAGGCTTTGTGGAAGAAGTAGGAATACAACTGTGTTTAAAGGGCTTAGATCAAAGGAGAAGGAAAGGCATTTTAGGCAGATGCAATATGACTTAAGTACAGAAGGAAGGAATGTGAGATAGTGAGGTTACCTAGGCAGGGTAAAGGACTCAAGTTCTTACAATGGGCCCTTATTCAGACAGGAGAAGGGAAACACACTTATTAAATACTATATATAAGGTACAGGGCTAAGCACTTTGTAAATATTATCTCATTTGATCCATATAACAACCCTGGGAGATATATGCTATTATAGGCAGAGATTAAGTGATTTGTCCAGGATTCCACAGTAACCAAGTGTCTGAGACCAAAATGAACTCATCTTCCTAACAACACCCTATATTTAATCCACTGCTCTACCTAGCCACTTGGAGAATAACTTTGAGTGCTTGCAATGAGCACAAAAATAATGAAAACATGGTAATAAGCACTTACTTCATTGATCTGATCTGCAGTAAAGCCTTTAGCCCCTAGGCTGATCATGCCAAAGGCAACTGAAATACTCAGAGGACAGACGAAGATGTTTGCCGGTTCATCACCTTTATTTAGTTCTTGGAAAAGATCCAAACAAAACTTGGTATTGGCTGCCACCAGGGATTCCATTGTGAAGCTAAAAGGCAAAGAAAGAAAGAGAGAGAAGGGAGGGAGGGAGCAAAGGAAGAAGGAAGGAAGGAAGGAAGGAAGGAAGGAAGGAAGGAAGGAAGGAAGGACAAAGGAACAAAGGAATGAAGAAAGAAAGGAAGGAAAGAAGAGAAGGAGGAAGAAAGGAAGGAATAAAGAAAAGAAAGAAAGAGGAAGAAAAAAAGGAAGGAAAAAAAAGAGAGAGAGGGAAATTGTTGGATTAAAATATCACTCTAAATTCTGCAACATTTGTCATGAGCACTTACTCATTTAGTTTTGAAAATATGAAAAATGAAGTCATAATCCACCTGAAACCAGTCTCCTCTGCCATTGGTACAATATCTTCAGGAGTCTGCTCTATGGGAACTAAAGTGAATTGCTGCTCTTCTCAGCTAAATGCTCACTCTAGTCAGAAGCCAAGAAAAACCTCTTTTTCTATTTCCCCCTCACAATGCACTGCTTGGCTCTAACTACATATACTATCCATTTCAGTTCAATTTGTCAAATATCCATTAAGATCCCACTGACTACTATGCCTCTCTCTATATCCTGAGGATGCAATTTTAAAAAGTACATAATCCAAGGCCAGAAAGAGTGTACAGTCTCTCTGTACTCTCATTTAGGGAAATGAGAAATATACATAAATGACAGAATAATATTAGGAAGTGAGAACTATATTGAGTAGTGGTTAAAAGTCCAGGAAGAATTGGGTTCAAGTCTCATATCTGACACATATTGCCTAACTCTAATCAAGTTATTTAAACTCTCAGTCTTTAGACAAATCTCTGGGAGGATAAAATATGGGGAAGATGCTTATCTTGCATTTCTCTTATAAGTTCCTCACTAGAAGCTGCCAGCACCAATGAAATTATTAGTCCAATGGGGGGGGGGAAAGGGGGGGAAGATGATTAAATATATGGAAATCAAACAGAATGAAATGGGTGATTCACAATGATAGAGATCACTTCTTGCTAGGGAAATCAGGAAAAATGACACCTGAACTGGACTTCTTTGAAGGAGAAGTCTATCAGTAACCAAAGCTGGGAGAGGTAAAGAGAAGATTGCAGGATAGGAGAATAATCAGCTTTAACACAGAGAGAAGCAGAACAAGACAAGTTCAGGAAATGACAAGCAATCTAGTTTGGCTAAGAATAACAATGGTATGAAATAAGACCAACAGGGTTATTTAGAATAAGATTTTAAAATGAGGCTCTAAAATGGAGTGGTGTCAGTGGGAGTTGTCCCAACCCAGAATGGGTTCCTCTTTGGGAGGGAGGAAGTTCCCCATCATGTGGAGACAATAATGACTATTTGCTAAACATATTATAAAGTTGGATTTCTGGTTAGATGTGGATAGGCTCAAATGACTGCCAGCTTCTATTACTCTATGGAATAGGCATTGAAGGTATTGTAGAAATAGAATAAATTGGAATGGATAACTGATTTGGTGTAGACAGTGACAATAAAGAATTATTCTAAGTGACCTTACACAAGTCATTCAACTTCTCTGTCCCCTAATTTGGTGCAATAGATAGAGCACTGAGCTTAGAAGACCTGATTTCAAATCCATCCTCAGACATTTATTAACTATTTGTCACTTAATCTAGGGCATCTAGATGGCACAGTGAATAGAGCCTGGATAATAAGAGAGATGTTGATGCTCCTGACAAAAATGAGGAGGTAAAGAAGAAGCCCATAGTTTATAATGTTAGTTCTGGGCTGGACATATTTGAAGTGTCAATGTGATGTCCAGTTAGAGGTGTTCAGCAAACTGTTGCAAATGAGGAGCTGATGCTTATGGAAAAGGTTGGGGCTAAAGCTATAGATTTAAAGTTTTGGGAATTATATTCCTAGAAAAAATAACTAAACCCATACAAAAAGATAGCTTCGCTGAGAGAAAGTATATAAAAAGAAAAAGGAAGGAGACAGGATACATGTTTGGCAGTCATCCATATTTAACAGGCAGGAGGAAGAAGAGGAACCAAGATTGCATGAAGATCAAGAAATAGCTATCTATTTATTTTTGTTGTTCACTTATTTCACTTATGATTCTTTCTAAGCTCTTTTTGGGGTTATCCTGGCAAAAATACTAAAGTAGTTTGCCATTTTCTTCTCCAGCTCATTTTACAGATGAAGAAACTGAGGTAAACAGTGTTAAGTGACTTGCACAGAGTGACACACCTAGTAAGGATTTGTTTATTCTTGCCACTCTACATTTCCTGAAACTGGATTATATGATTTGAGATTATCTACAATAAATTGTTGTGCCTTTCTCGTTGACCTCATTTTATTCATTATATGTTTAGTCAGTTAATCAATTCATTTCAAAAACTATAGAATATTAGAACTGAAATAGATCTTATAAATCATCTCAGCTCAATTTTACATTTTTTAAGATAGGAGGATACTGAGACCCAAACAGATTTAATGCTTCACCAGAGGAAAGACCCTGCCTTCTCTCCCCATATTCTTTTCTAGAATGCAGTTTTCTTAGAGACCTCCAAATTATTCCCTTTGTCTATTAATATCATTTTCTTCATGTTATTTCCTCCTATTGGTTTTGGATTTAAAAACCAATTACTTTTTGGCCTTTTGTTATCTCAGTTTAAAAACTCAACTTTTGTGCCTCACTTCTATACTTCCTATTTTCTTGCCTCAGTTGACATTTTCTCCATTGCAATGATTGGTTTATAGTAATTACTCAATGCACATTTATTAATTTAAAATACATACATCTTTTAAAATACTGAGAAGAAAATTAGACAGGAGAAAACAGTCTCAAGTCAAATGTATACCAACCAGCAAAAAAAATAATTAGTACTAAGGGATGCTCCTATTAACACCATCAAATACTCAATCAGTAATCAATCCACAACATATTAAGGCTACAAAGACAAAAGTGAGAGTCTTTGTCCTAGGGAAACTTACGTTCTCTCAAAGAAGACAAGATGAATGTGAATAAGTATATACAAAATAAATACAAAGTCAATTGGGGGTGGGGACAAGGTACCATTTTGAGACAAATAAATTTCTAAAAGTCAAAAGTAAAGTTGGAGGGCATTCTTGGCATGAAAAACAATTAGTATAAAGGTGGGAGATGGGAGATGTTATGTGTGAGAAAGCTATTTGGCCAAATCGTAGAATATGAGAAGTATGATATTATCAGAAACATAGTTTGGGTCTAGGTTATGAAATGCTTTAAATGCTAGGTTTCATACTAAAGACAATAGGGAGCCAGTAGAGTTTAGTGTGATATATAAAAAGTTTGAGAGAAATAATTTTATTTTATTATCATGGTATTAGGTAATCACTAAAAGGGGTCAGTGCACTCTTGAATGCCAAAGAACCCTCATGGAATCCAATCAATGATTATATGCCCTTGGAAGAGTATGTGTTCCTAAAGGTACAAGTTGGTTAATAATTAATGAGAAGAATGAATATTATAATGAGAAGTGGACCCACTCTAATGAGAGACTAGGGTATATGACTTTCATCACTGTCCCTCCCAGACCACCCCCAAATTTAGGCAATCTAGATAAAGAATCCACTTACTCCCACTGATTAGAACACTGGACTTCTCTACTTGGGTGGAGTTTGAACAAGTTTGAGGAAAAAGTCAATCTAGTCTCATTATCAGCAATGTACTTTAGATTCTAGCTTGATGTAGTAGAGAAAATCTAGACAGGAAAAAAACAAAAAACAAAAAAAAACCTGGATCTTCCCAATAATTGGTTATTTAATAATTATTTTTCTCATTAATCTATTAGCCAACAAGCATTCATTAAACTTATTGAGTAGGATGAGACAGCCAGTCCTACACTTTAGAAAATATTGCAAGACATAATCAACAAACTCAAAAATGCCTGAATTTTAAATACTAGTTCTCTGAAAGAGTAGGAGAAGCAATTCATTTAAAAATTGCGTTGTTTCATTGACTCTATCTTATATATATGAAGTTTGGGTTAAGGCCCTGATTATTTTCTTCATGTGATGATTAATCCTTTAAAAAATTTTAATTGAGATGGGGAAAAAAGAAAACATTTAATTGCTAGGCAATTATAGCTTTTATTTTGTTAGAGCAATTACTTCCAAAAACTAGAGCTTTCCAAATTTTCACATGTATACACACAGATAAACTGGATGCATTTACTAATTCAATAATGTTTCATACCTTAACAGAATATATATTCTATAATGTATGCATACTCACTGTGTTGTCCTCCTCTCAAAAACAATCTAGCATTACTCACTTAGTAACCAGTCTATTACTGAAAGTGGAAGCAAAAAGAAATGAAGACCAAAGCCACAAAAAATAAGGGTTAATTATGAATAATCATTAAATTCTAAATAAGAGAAAACTAATCATGATTGCCAAATCCATCCATGGAATCATAGAATGTCAGAGCTGGAAGGAATTTCATATGGTTCAATACTGTGATTTTTAAAAATAGCAACATGCATTATTTAATTTTATAATTCACTCAGACCACTATATTTTTGTCTAATATACTCCGCCTCTCTCATATTTTTCCATTGTTGACCACACTTTGTGGGATAAAAAAAAGTTACTTTAATATCTTTGGAGTTAAATTAAGAGATGAGAATTAGACATGAGCCAAAGAAGAAAAAGAAGAAAAATTAGAAATATTTGCTAGATAATTTAGGTTTCAAAACAAACTATAATGAATAAAAAGATGATTGCCTCAAATGATCAAGTGATCCAATTTGACTCAAGTTCACATCATATAACTTGAAATTTGCTTTTGGCTTTTGAAAAGAGGTAGCAAAAGAGAAAAGAAAAGTCTGTCTTAAAAGAGACAATCTATAACCAGAAAATCATTTGAAGAATCTCATCTTAAATGTCATGAGTAAACAAAACAACCAAGAAATCATAAAATTATATGCATTTTGAACTTGATCTTTACAACAATCCTGCGATAGGGATGTTATTACTATGCCATTTTACAGATAAAAAAAAACTGAGGCTGAGAGACTAAGTCCCTTGCTCTGATCTCAAAGCTAGTTAGTGTCTGGGGAAGGAACCAAACTCAAGTAGTGTCAACTCCAGGCCTAGCTTTATGTAAGAGACAACCTTATAAAACCTACATGATATGTTCATTAGAAAGGCTCATGGAAAGATCTTAGAAGTCAGAAGTAATTACTAATGGAAAGATCAGGAAGGTCATTTTAGAAGAGATTTTGAATTAGGCTTGAAATGATAGATAAAAATTCAATCTGTGTGGGAGGTAGGGGTAAAAGGAGTGGAGTGGAGATGTAAACTTAGAGAATAATATAAACAAAAATTTAAGAGATAAGAAAACACAGGGGCACAGCATTGGGGTACTGAGTAATCCAGATTAGGAAGCAAATTGATAATCTGGAGGGAAATTTTATGAGATTAAGTAAATCTTGAAAGATAGAGAGGGCGTGGTATTGTGTAGGTCCTTGAATTTCAAGTTGAGTTTGAACACTCTTGATAAGCAATGGGAAGCTTTGAAGAGAGGATTAACAAATTTATACATAAGGAAGACACAATACAAAGAATGGCATATTTTTTGGGTGGAAGCTAGAAGATCTAATAAGAGCCTTCTGCTCCAATCCAGATAGGTACTAAAGGAGTCCTATGTTAGTGGATATGGAAATAAAAAGGAGAAAACTGGGTACAATTGGCATGTCTAAAATACTAAGAGTCATGAAAGAATCAAAGAAAACAGCCTCAACTTCAAACAGGAATAAAATGTATTTTTCAATAAGAAAGAAAGCAGCATTGTTACAGAGGTGCCTCCCAAAAGCCTGCTCCATCTCTTTCACTCTATTTTGGCTTGAGTTGTGTCAATGAGTAATAAATCAACTTTGTTATTTCTCAATCCTAAAGTACTCAAATCAATTACCTATGCCTGGGTTGGTTAATCCCAAAGACTAGCTTGCTTACTTTGAGAAACTGGTTATTGGAAAGGTAACTCTCCCAAAGGGATAAATTGGAATAAGGAGACAGTATATCTTTCGTGAGAAGATGTTTCTTTAGTGATAATTGTTCCCTGTCCTGAGGCCAGCAAGCTAAACTGCTAAAAGTCGGGGCTTTCATTTTTAATTGCTTGGGAAAGGTTAGGTTTTTTAATCACAAATAGTCTTTAATTGGAGTCTATAAATCATGAATCATTTGTATAAACAGTTTATATTTAGGGCTTTTTTGGTTCAATTAATTTTATGGTTTTTGTCCTTAGGAGCCAATATTTCTTTTCTCAGCTAATATATATGCATTTCATTTGACAGTAGATTTTTATATGGGAAGAAAGTTTGTTCAGCAGCATTTGGGACTGTATCCATAGTAATCATCTGGGCCTTGAAGGAAGGGAAGAAATTCCATAGATAGACATGTGGGCTAAACCACTGCTATCAAATTCAAATAGAAACAGGGCTGTACATAAGCTGTACATAAAGATCCTTATGGCTCATATATGACTTACAAAACCATATTATTGGGACAGCTAGATGGTGGAGGAACTGAGTTCAAATCTGGTCTCAGACATTTAACACTTCCTAGCTGTGTGACCTTGGGCAAGTCATTTAATCCCAATTGCCTTAGCGCAATATATATATAGATATAGATATATTATCTATGTTTTATTTTTATTTATTTTGTTGAATATTTCCAAGTTATATTTTAATCTGGTTTGAATCACACTAGGGAATATTGTGGGTTGCCTGTACCCCACACATTTGATACCTTTGACTAGAGCATTCAAAGCATGGGGGACTCACTTCTGGGTCTCATATTTACTTAGAAGCATAAGACCTCCACACTGGGAATGAAATTCAGAGATTTAATCCAACCTCTTTCCCCATTTTATGGATAAATAAACTGATAATGGCCTGTTGTGAATGGTATCTAGCTCCATCCATTTAGGATGCCATATACTACAGCTTCCTTGATAGTGGCCTGGGGCCCAAAACATTACTCTATGGGTACTTCCACCTGTGTCAATGATGGCAGAGTGATCTAAAAGTAAGGGAAAAAGGGCCCTCATTGTGGCCTTGGTATGGCACAAGTCAATGCAAATCTTTATCTATCATAAGAGGGAAAATATGTTCGTGTCTCCTTGGAAACCTAATGCTTGGATGCAATTCAATTCTGTTAACTACTTTCCATCAGCATCATCTAGAATTAGATTAGTGAGTATTTTTTGTTTTTGTTCAGTTGTTTTCAGTTGTGTCTGATTCTTTGTGACCCTATTGGGGTTTTCTTGACAAAGATACTGGAGTAGCTTGCCATTTCCTTCTCCAATTCATTGTACAAATGAGTAAACAAACAGGGATAAGTAACTTGCTCAAGATCACACAGCTTGTAAGTATATGCGGCTATATTTGAACTCAGGTTCTCCTGATTCCATAGCTATCCACTATGCCCCCTAGCTGTCCACTGTATTTTTTTTTTATCGGAGGCTAATAAAATCTGATCACAGTAGGCACTTAAGTGAAGTAGAAATTGAAAAGATAAAAGAGCCTCATACAAAAAGATTGGTCTCCACATTAACCTTTATCCATATTCCAAAAGTAATTGACAAGAAAAGCTTGTACAACAGTTAAGTGACTCATTTTCAAAAAAAAAAAAAAAAAAAAAATGGTACTATTAATAAATAGTTCTGTGAACTCTGGATAAGTCACTTTACTTGACTTAGTCTCAGTTTCCTCATTTGTAAGATTATTAGATTAGATTGTCTATCTGATCCCTCCCAGCAGGAAAAGTCAACAAGAATAATAATTTATAGACATTTAAGCAATTTAAAGATTTCAAAGTACTTTATGTAAATTTAATCTATAAGCCTCCCAATAACCTTGTAGAGCAGGTAATACAGGAATTGGTGTGCTTGTTTTTACAGATAAGAAAAGAGAACTAGTCCACAATCACAAAGTAATTTAGTATCAAAAGTAAGATTTAAACCCAGAACTTTGTCATTCCTAGGCTATACCATCTATGCACTCACTATCCCCCACCTGTCCTATAGCAGTTTTCATCCATGTAGGATTCACGTACAATTTATTTCAATTCTCCCTTATTCAGCACAGGTTTAGAAGCATGATGCCCCAAGATTGGAAAATCTGGGTAAAAATTTTTAGTCTTCCCTTTTTTATCAGGAAAGTCTAAATTATTATGGTATTAAAAGATTTAAAAATTGACATTAAACAATTATATATATTATGCATTTCTGAGTGTCTAAACATTTTCTGTATCTGCTGGCTTTCACATGTCTTTGGTGGCTTCCACAAGACTCAAAAGTTCCCATGGACCTGAAAAGTATCAAAACATAGATATGGAAAGTTGCAATGTGGAAGGGATAATTGTACATCGTGTATCAAAATTTGATTCTCCTTTGACTCTCTGGACAACTCTACGAAGTAAATATAATACATAATATTTATATTACAGTTTATTAAAAAATTCCATTTAGTTCACTAAACTTATTAAGTGCAGTTGTGGCAGGACAAACATATGCTTCATTGTGAATAAATGCAAAAGCATTTTTTAAGCACTTACTATGGGCCAGACATTGTGATAAACAATGGGGATACAAATACAGCCAAGTAAGATACAAGATGATTCCTGAAGCTTCATGAAGCTTATATTCTAAAAGAAGACATTACATGAAGTTGACCAGAGATCAAAGGAGTAGAGATAAGACCAAATTACTAGAAGTTATAGTATGACAAATGTATAAGAGTACAAATGAAATGCTGTAAGAGATTCCAGAAAGAATTCCTGCCCATCTAGAGTTTGGGGGTGGGAAGTGGGAAGTCAGGGAAGGCTTTGTGAAGCAGGTGTTCCTTGAAGAGACGGAAGAGTTTCCATAAGCAGGGATGTGGAGAACAAACCGTTTCAAGCAGAAAGACCAACATGTATGAAGATATAAAACTTAGAAAAGGCAAGACAATATGGCTACAGTGAGTAGTCAGATTGGCCTGGAACATGCAATAGATGAAAAGCAGTTTCTGATAAATTTGAGATATTAGTGTGGAACCAAGCTTAATTTACTAGACCAAGAACTGTATTGTATTTGGTTAGCAACAGAGAGTCATTTGAAAAATGTGAATAAGAATGTGGCCCTATCAGAAATAAAATAGGAAATTATGAAATAGGAAAACTATGCTCTGGCAAGGGTATGATTTTTTAATTAAAAAGGGGGAGAAGCTAGAAGCAGAGAGATTAGTTAATATGCTGCTACAGTAGGTCAGGTGGGTGGTAATGAAGGCCTGTATTAAGATGATGACAGTGGGAGGAGAAATGAAAGGGTGGATGCAAGAGATGTTGTGGAGATATAATCCACAGGAATTAGAAACTGATGAAATGCAGAAACTAAGGAAAAGGGTAGGGTCAAGGGCAATCCCAAGGTCTCAAACTGAGTAATTGAGAAGGCTAGTGATGTCTTCAACATAAATAGGAAAGTTAGGGGGAGGAGGAGGTTTGAAAGGACATGTTTAATTCATGATGACAGTGGGACATCAAGGTACAAATATCAACCTGGTAGTTAGAAATGCAAGACTGGAGCTCAGAATAAGTCAGGTTTGAAGATGTATAGATAAAGTCCTTCATCAAAACCATAGGAGAGAATAAAGTTGGTGAATAAGATTTGAGTAGAAAGGAGAAATAAGATACCAAGAATAAAAACTTAAGAAGGAACCCACATTTAAAATACAGGAAGAACTAGAGAAATAAAAAGATAATGGGCTATTAGAAAAAGAGCCAGCAGATTAAAAAGCTGAAGGAGAAGAGAAAGAGAATAAGGAGAATAAGCACTTTTTCATTTTTAAGTACCTAGATTTGGTTATAAGAGCCTGATTTTTGGCTTAAGATAGGGCATCATCAATACAGTATAGAAGATGAAAGCCAGATCTCAAGAAATCACAACAACTCTATGAGGTAATATAAATTTTATTAGTCCCATTTTAGAAATGAGAAAACTGAGGTCCAGAGCAGTTGAATGCCAAAGTTCACATGGCTAGTCATTCCAAGCATTGTTCTCCCTATTTTATGGGTTGAGATTTAAAGATATTACACAACTTGCCTAAAGTCATGTAGCTAATAAGCTAGACACAAAACCTTCACTCAGATACAAGTCTTCTAGCTTCAGGTTTACTATGCTACCAGTAATAAATTAGATCAAACAAATTAATTTTAATTATTAAGATAATTAAATCAAATAAAAATTAATAAGAATAAATGTAAAGTTGCACATTTGGTTTCATAAAGACCCACTTCACAAATATAACTTAGGAAAAGCTATTGGACAGACAAAAATTCATCTGCAAAAAATCTTTTAGAAATTTGCAAAAATTCATATCCAAAGGGGTTTTAGCTGAATATAGACTCAGTATAAGTTAACAGTGTGATATGGCAATCAAAAAACAGCTATATACTTTCCCAAGCTTCATTAAAAGTAATATAGTGTTCAGAGAAAAGGAAATGATTATTCTGCATTACTCTGTTCTGGTTCAGTATTCCATGTCTGGAATACAGTAGTTGCCCCATTGTAGAAATGATATAGACACGTTAGAACATTTCCAGAAGATGGTAACCACCAAGGTGATTGTGCTAGCTATTTTATCATATGATGAATGGTTCAAGGAACTAGGGATGTTACTTAGAGAAGAGTAGACGCAGAGTGGGTATGATTGCTCTCTCCAGGTATTTGAAGGTGACTTGATTTGGTAATTCCCAGAGCTCAGATCTAGGAACTATATGTCAAAGCTTCAGAGATACAGGTTTTGGCTAAATATAACAAAGCTATCCAAAACTGAAATGAGCTGCTCCTACAGGGAGTTTTCCTATATCTTCCCCCTCTCCAAAAGTCTTTAAACAACAGCTGAATAACCACTTGCTGGAGAGCTTATAGATTTTTGTTCAATTTGGAATTGGATTATAAGACATAAAATTCCTTCCAGCACTTAAAATTTGTCACTCTGATTGCTCCCAATAGATTGCAATGCCATTTTTGCCAATCTATGGCACATTTATCTAACCAGTGGTTTGTAAAGTGTGTGTGTGTGTGTGTGTATGTGTATAAGGAGAGACGAAACAGAACATGATAAAAAAAATAGCATTTAAAATTATTTTTAGTTTGCTTTTTCATCTGTACTAATTTGAATCACTTCACAAACCACCAGTTCCATATTCATTTTGTTTACAATTGACAGCCAATGTGGGGGATAAATAAAAGAACCAGAAATCAAAGCACCATGATACTGACAAGTTATTATATGGGAATTCCTGAAGTATATTTATTTATATGATTTCTGTGTTAAGGAGTCGTTTTATTGTGTTTTTTTCTATTGTATACCATAACTAAAATATTGTTACTGGTGTCATTACAGGATGAGTTGTATTTAGTAAAAGAAATTACTATGGAAAATGAAAAATACCTTTTTAAGATGACATTTAAACTAAATAAATGTACAAACAACAGGCAACTTGAGAGAAATCCACCACACAAGAAGGTATTATATAACTGGGTGTGATGCAAATTCATAAAGAACAACTTGAAAAACTTGTATAGTGTTTTAACTCAGTCATCATTAACTTAGATCAGACTTGAAATAATTTTCTAAAATAATTAGGGCCCCTGAAGTCTATTTATCCCATGTAATTGTGCCTGCTCTTTTGCGCAATGACTTAATACCACTCCCTCCATATCCAAATCATTTTCTTCTCTCAAACCCCATAGCACTAAGCCAAAATATTAGAAAATACACTTTTAAAAAAATAAAAGAAATCTTAAGAAAGATGATATGCACAAGACAGTCAATGTCATATTAGGAATTCCCTCTGACTATAGCCATACTTCTCACTATGGTATACTGAAAAGTATGCTAGATTTGGTCAGAGGGTTGGGGTGAACTTGGACAAATTACTTAATCTCTCTAGACCTCAGTTTCCTCATCTGTAAAATGAGAAAATTGGAGTAGATGAAATCTGAAGTCCTTTTCATTCTTAAATCTATGATTTTTTTGGTCCTGTCCTATTTATAAACCTAAGTACAGATTTGTTTTCAAGTTTACCATATTCCCATAATTCATATTCAATAATATACTTGCATGTAAGCTTAATATGTAGATGCAAAACAAACTGATTTATGATTCACATGATAATAACACTTTCTTCTCAAAGCAACTTTTGATTTTTCTATTTTTTACTGTAGTGCTATTCTTTACTTAGGCTCAAAATCTTAGCATTTTTAAAATTTTTGACACTTCTTTGTCTCTTACTACCCACATCAAATCAATTACTGAGCCCTGCCAATTCTTCCAGAACAATATTTCCACCACTTTCTTTTCCCACTGCAACCATGTTAATACCATCTTGAAATAATGTAACTCCCTCCAGTTCCAAATCTCCCTCCTCCAGTCTATCCATCATATCAACACATGACTACTCTTCTTTATTCATGAATCTGGTGATGTCACTCCACTGCACATTGGTTTCCTCCATTGGTTTCCTATTGCATATCAAATAAAATTAAACTGCTTACTTGGCCTGGGATTCAAGGTCGTTTACAATCTGCCACCTCTTTACCTGTCTAACATTATTTTCTACTACTCCCCAATATGAGTATTGTTTTAATTAAATTGAATTCCATGAAATTTTCTACCATTCCATATACCTAGAATGCTCTCCCTGCATCTCCCCACTGAAATACTACCTATATTCTTCAAGACTCAGCTCAAATGTCATCTACTTCATAAAGCCATCTCTAATCTTTCCCACATCTTAGGGGATAGACTCTGACACACCATAACTCTTTGTACCTCCAATGTTATCATATCCTTTTCTGCACTATATTTTGTTGTATTACTATGTACTTATTGTAAATTTCTGTATATTTCATATTCCTCCCTCCCTACTGGATTACTTTAAGTTCTATGAGAGCAAATTCCATGTCTTAATTATACTTGTATTTTCCCTAGTGCCTATTAATTATAATAATTGTAATTAATATTTACATGGTGCTTTAAAGATTATCATGTATTTTATGCATATCTCATTTGATTTGATGTGTCACCATAGTGCTTTGCATATAATAGGTATATAATGAAAATTTCTGATTAATGGATGAGTGAATGAATGAATTTATCACAGCAAAAGAAGTTCATACTTTTAAAGTTAAAAACTGTCCTTCCACAGAATTAAATTGATTCATATATTAGCACTTTCCCATGTCAAATCCCAGAAATCACTGATATACAGATATCAGATAATAGGCAAAAATCCCCTCAGCCTTGATTCAAAGAAAACTAGAGATAAAAGTAACCTTACATAACTTGATACCTAAATTTGTATTAAAAAAAAAAAAAAACTAAGTATTTTTATAACTTGTTGGAATACAGAAGTAGACTGAGGAACTAGACACTGGAGTATTAGTTATCCACTGAACTGGTACAATTGTACCAATAATGATACTCCTCTATGTTAGTTTCTCTGTTACTTTGATATTTAGGCAGTTGTTTGTATAATCAGGAATGATTCTTTAACCATATTGTGATCTTCTCTTAAATATCTCTGCTGCCAAAGACAATGGTTTCATACCTTTTAGATTTTCTAGAAATAACCCAGTCACCAAATGGTGACTTCAAACAAGAATGTTTCCCAAGCAATAGTTGTTCAGTTTAACTGATTGTTTTTCCCTTCTGAGGATTGACAAGTTGTATTTAGCATCATGTAAGTAGAATAATAAACTGTGTATAGAAGATTAAAAAAAAAAAAAGCCAGTTAATTCAGTCTTACAATACTAAAAATCTAATGTAAAAATGTTTGCCAAACTAGGAATCATACTGAATAGAGTGAGCAGATACTATTAATAAAAATGTCTGTTAATCCTGTTTAGACCCAGCTATAGTTAGAGGAAAGCCCACTTAGTAAAGTATTTCTTAATATTTACAAAACATAGAATGGCAGCATGGTGATGAAGAAAGGAAACCCTACTTTGGGGTCCCATGGCCCCATTTTTAATAAACATGGCTCATGTGAAAGAAAAAATGTTAAGTACTAAATAATATCACATTTCCACATGTTATAAAGTAAAGAATTCCATGAAAGCATTGTGGAAAACTAGGGCAGAGGGTAAGAAGGAATTCATGCACCATCATCTTAAGAGAATCATTGCTTTATACACCATAGGCACACTATAACAGCTTATAACTTTTGACATTGAGTACTAAATTAAATGTAGACCAAATAAAATCAGTGATTGATTAAGACCCTAACTCTGGCCCCAAGAAGTTGGAACTCACAGAAACTTAAGAAAAATGACATAAAACATTTGAATTACTCCAAATAATGACCCTTCACATTATTTATTTGACAGGTGAGAGCCATTTAAAGGCTTCTGTGAGGAAGATTCCTGGGATTCCAACTTCATTGGGCAAAAGTGGAAGTAGAGATCCAAAGAGATACAATGACTTATCCATCTCCTTTCTAGTCCAGATATGTAGTAACATGCTTATTAGTAGCTACAACACCTCAAATATGGGGCAAAGTATTGCCATTAAAGAAAACGGATACTCTAGGATTGTCCTAGAAGAAAATGCAGCCAAGTTTTCTATCATCCATGTGTTCACTTGTTTTAAGACACACTACCAAATGAAATTCATCTGCACTTCATAGAATTTTCCTTTTTCTTTGAAACTCAAGCACCATCTTCTATGTGAAGCTCTCCTGGTATCATTTTATATATATGTGTACTCTTTTCTACATATACTTCCATACTTCTTTGTTGTCTCCTTGTTTGAATAAATAACTATTGATTAATTGAATGCCTATTCCTGGAAAATGAGGATTGTTTTTATCCTTTGTTCTTATATTCCCAGCATCAAGGACTATACAGAGTACTTAATACTTGGGAATTGATTAATTGAAAGATAACTGATATATTTTAACCTCTTGTGTGATACTTCTGAGGGGCATCATTCAAAAGGATTTAAAACTTCTACTCTTTCATTCTTTTACAATGTAAATTCAATTAACTTCTATAAATATTTTTTTTTTCCTCTGAAGAGAAAAAAGAATGTGCAGCATGATGGAGGGAAAAGATTTCTGGTTTTGGAGGCTCATAGGTTTGAATACTGGCTGTGCTACTGACAAACAGAACCCTGAGCTTTCATTTCTTGTTTGCATGATGAGGAGATTGGACTTTATGATGTCTCAGGTCCCGTCTAGGTTTAACATTTTCTGACTGTGAAATGGGAAAGGATTTAGTTCCTGGTATCAGTTGTTTTTTAATTCATCTGGTATTTGTGGACAAGGCACCAATGAGGCATGGGGGCGACTGGTCTGAAACCCAAATTGTCTTTTGGCTTTTAACCTAAGAACATACAATGGTCAAACCTATATTTTAAGATCTCTTTAAAAAAAAAAAAAGGATTGGAGAAAAGAGAGATTTAAGGCAGGAAGAATAATTGTGAACAACAAAAGAGGTGATGAGAGGTTAACTGTGGCACAAGTGTAGAGAAGAGGCTTTTTTGAGCTGTGTGGTAAGGGAGGATAAGGAGCCAAAGATGACGCACTTATAAAACCCTCTTTGTAAATTTTTTTTCTGTGACTTTTCTGTCCTCTAGTTTGTGTTTTCTAAAATCAATATCATTTGTTGTTACAATCTCTAGAAAATAAAATACTATTTCCAATAAATTAAATATTAGGTATCACCAACTATTTTGAAATTAGTCTTCAATTGTCTTTCTTAAGAATTTCTTACTTTGCAAGTATTTAACTTATCAAACACATCTTTGCCAAAATAGATCAATTCAAAGAAATTTCCTACAAATCCACCCCACAAATATCAATTACTCTCTTTTCTATGCAATAAGAAGGATAAACTATGAAAATAACCATTTGTATCCTAAATGTACTTTTTCCCAAAAAACTGAATCATTAATATATCCCTTCTAAACCATGCATGCAGCAAGAATTCATTTGCAGCTATGGTAACCAAGAGTTACCATGGTGATTACTCTGAGTACTGAATATAACTAAATAATTGTTAAATAATTTCTATATAACACATGAATTTTTGTCACCACAAAATTTTCTAAATCTTTGAGAATATAAAAAATTCTGTTATAATATTATGCATTATTTATTACATATATTGTAATATTCTATACTAACTGTTCAAAACATAGATATCCCAGATATCTAGATGTTCATTTTCCTCCTTGGGTTACATTGTATTAAAAGATGAAACATAATTTTGTCCATTCTGTTAAGTTATTAATTTGATCAGCCATCCCCATAAATGGTCAAATGGATAGTATATAGTATTTTTTTCCTCAGGTTGGGGTGTGGGAGTGTAGATGATAGTAAAAGACAATTCCTAAATATATCAAAATAAAGAACAATCACTCTACTTTCATCAAGTTGTCCTATCTTCAAAGGAAAGAAACTTTGTGCTTTTTTAGAATAATCTGATTTTACTCATATGATTACACCCTTAATTTAAGCTATAATCCTTTTTAAAAATACTGATTTTTGTAATTTGGAATAATTTCATCAATTACAAACACTCATTGGAAAAAAGGATAGAGTTTAAACTGTGTAGATATTTACCTTGTTGTCTTCTGAGCTGAAGTTAACAGCTGGTCAGGTGAGTTTGAATCTGTGTTCAGTCAGTCACTTATTAAATATATGATGTTTTTGCCACTCCCATTTGGTAATGTTCCATTTTGGAACCGTAAACTAAAATTATCTTTGATTTACTAAGAAGGGAAGTTTGCAAAGGCAAAGCTATTTTTGAAATAGTTTTTTCATGGATGCTTGTTTCTTTCAAAATTTTTAAAAACATGAAAAAACTGATGGCTGTGAACCATCATCCAAAAGAATTGTTTGCTGTTTTAATAGTTGTTAAGATTACCACTAAATCAGATTTAAACTTCATTTTCTTACTATCAAATATGCTTACACTTGAAATTCATTTGGAAAGTTTTAATGACTAGTTTACCAACTACCACTTATTTTCTGTCTTCTAAGTTAGCCAGTGAAGAAATTGACCTGCATTTATCACTTGCTGATGTGGAGATTTCACTATGATAGGTATCTTTATATCTTAGTACTAAGTAATAAAAGTGATAGTACTTAACATTAAATAATAAAAAATGGATGACATTACCTTTTTACCTACACAGGAAAAACACAACAAAATTAAAAGACACTTTGGGGTTTTTTAATAGTGTTTTATTTTTCCAAAAACACATAAAGTTTTCAATATTTATTTTTGCAAAAATTTTTTCTGAAATTTAATTCCTTTCTTCTCCTCTCCTCCCCAAGACAGCAATCATTCTGATATAGGTTAAATATGTGCAATTCTTTTAAACGTATTTTTATTTTTGTCATGCTGTACAAGAAAAATTAGAACAAAAGGGAAAAAAAAGCCATGAGAAAGAAAAACAACAACAAACAAAAAGGTGAAAATACTATGCTTAGATCCACATTCAGTCTCCATAGTCCTCTCTATGTCATTGACATTTTCCCTCCCAAGTCTATTGGAATTGCCTTGAATCACTGCATTTTTGTGAAGGGCCAAGTCCATCACAGTTGATCATCACATACTCTTGTTACTATGTATACTGTTCTCCCAGTTCTGCTCGCTTCACTCAACATCAGTTCATGCAAGTTCTTTTTTGAAGGACATTTTAAAATCACTTGTTAACAAATGCATATGACAGTTATTGAATGTTAGGACTGAAGAGTTTAAATATCATCTGAGTCCTTTCATTTTATAGATGAAAAGCATGAGGTCTACTTCCTAATCTCATGATGTGTCCAACACACCGAACTGCCTCATGTTAGTATAAGACAATCATACTGAGCACTTGTGTGCTGAGGAAATCTGTAAAACAAGTAAAGTGTTATTGTGGAAAACACTAGAGAAACTGGCCAACTACTGACCTTACACCTCACCATTATTTGAAACCAAGTTTTCTCTCTAGTTTTCTCAAGACCAGATTCTGGCATCATTTTCCTAATGGCTTGAGATTTCCTGTGATAAGTAAAAAGCTAGGAAACATAGCTTTATCTCTCCATACTTTGCACCAGTCTGTTCCTGAGACACGGTCCTGAAATTGCTATCAAAACACTGTTGCCACTGAAATGAGCCGTTATTCAGTAATGAAAACCATATTAATTCTTTCTGGTTTTGTGGTTGACATTATTACTATGACTGACTGTCTAAACATGATTCTTGCTCAGCCTCTAGGTGCGTATGATGATTCAAAATAATATTTGCATATCTATAATCTGGGCTTGTTTGTTTATTCTTCTAAATAAACAGACACAAATTTGACAATAGAAGTGTTGTCAGCACTTGCTGTGCTGATTGTTAAATCAACTCTGATGGTATTGCTGATGAGTTTAAAAATTGATTCAGTCCTGAGGTTCTTAGCTTGATGTGCAAGGAGCTTGGTAAAAGACTGAAGAAAGAATATTTCTTGTCTTTCAGTGACTTGAAGAGATGGCTATGTACTATACACAATAAACAAACACACATACATACATACATACACACACATAGAGTGCTTTGCAAAGACAAGCTTTTAAGATACTATACAAAATGAATCATAAGAATAACATCTATTTTGTGACAACTAGGTGACAGAGTAGATAGAATTGTGGAAGTTGAAATACAATTTCAGATCCTGCCTCCTATCACTTGCTGGCTCTATAATCACAGTAAGTCACTAAATCTCTCTCACAGTTTTCTCATGTGTTAAATGGGACTAATAGCATCTATTTTACAGGGTTGTTGTAAGGATCAAAGGAAATTATGTTATATTGGATTACTTGCCATCTAGGGGAGAGAGTCAGAGGAAGGGGGGAGAAAGTTGGAACACAAGGTTTTACAAAGGCCAATGTTGAAAAATTATCCATGCATATGTTGTGAAAATAAAAAGCTTTAATTAAAAAAATAAAAAAAAAGAAAGGAAATTATGTTATAAGCAGTTAGGTGATAGCTAGAGAGGTAGACTTGGAACTAAGAAGACCTGAATTCAAATCAGTCTTAGACATTTATTACCTGTCTGAGCTTAGGTAAGAAATTAAACCTCTTGGAAAGAGACCCACATGTGCAAAAATGTTTATGGCAGCCCTTTTTGTAGTGGCTAGAAACTGGAAACTGAATGGATGCCCATCAATTGGAGAATGGCTGAATAAGTTATGGTATGTGAATGTTATGGAATATTATTGTTCTATAAGAAATGACCAGCAGGATGATTTCAGAGAGGCCTGGAGAGACTTGCATGAACTGATGCTGAGTGAAATCAGCAGAACCAGGAGATCATTATACATGGCAACAACAAGACTATATGATGATCAATTCTGATGGACTTGGCTCTCTTCAACAATGAAATGATTCAAACCAGTTTCAATTGTTCAGTGATGAAGAGAGCCATCTACACTCAGAGAGAGGACCATGGGAATTGAATGTGGTTCATAACATGGCATTTTCACTCTTTTTGTTGTTGCTTACTTGCATTTTCTTCTTCCTTTTCTTCTTCTTTTACTGTTTTGATTTCGTTTTTCTTGTGCAGCATAATAATTGCATAAATATGTATGTATATATTGGATTTAACATATATTTCTACCAGGTTTAATATATATTGGACTACTTGCCATCTAGGGGAGGATGTGGGGGAACGGGTTACTTAGTGTTTGAAGAAAAGTTTCTTGACTAGAATTCTATCCATCAGGGAAACATTGCAACAAGTTGACTTTTGTTAGTGTGTTGGTTTTCAGTAGTAACTTAATTGACTCAGATCATGATAATAAGATATATTTCAACAAATATAAAATTAAGTAACTACTTCCAGGTTTTTCACTTACTCATCAGAAATTATGGACAAGTCTTATAATCTTTTAGAAACTTCAGTTTTCCTATCTGTAGAGTGGGGATTTCTACTTTCTACCCTAGAGATTTCCATTCTCTACCCAAGTATATTGTGAGGATTCATTAAATTGTTTGTCATAAAAGCAACAAAAATAAAATATTATCTGAAGAAAAAATAGCATTTCCATATCAAATATTACTTGATAAAATAATTATTTTTTCATGTGTGTTTATGTTGTAACTCTAAGGAATTTATATATATATATGTATATATATTTAGGTAACTATATATAGAATGAAAATTCTCTTTGAGCTAAGTCTAAGATCTGATTTTATATGACCTTAGATTTCTCTACTAGTCCCAACAACTGGAAAGAACCTCAAAGATCATCTAATACAGTGGTTCTTAAACTTATTTTTTGCTCACCACTATATTCACCTCTGTGAGGAATACTAATACTGACTACTGGAGGTGGCAATAGTGTGGAAAAGTTGTGAGAAAGTTAGTGTTGTTTCCAATGAGATACTCAGAGAATCAGTCTGTCAGCACTATAGTTACCCTGCAAAAAAGTTTTCTTTGTGAATTTGAGGTCTAATGTGGTTTGAGATTAGTACCTAGGTGTATATGACAAGTTTTGTTTGTTGTTTGTTTTTTAATTTTGAGAATTCTATAGTTATCCTATTCCATATATATATGTAAACAAATTTATAAATTTTTTCTTATCTATAATAATGTAACATTCACAATTTTATAGCACACCTAGCAAAACTTGTTGCACACCCTTAAAGAACCACTGATCTATCCTAAGGACTTTCAATTAGGATAAAGATGAGGTCAAGGGAAATAACTTTTCCAAAACCACACAGATTATAAATTCAACCTAGACAGTTCTTGTTTAGATTCAGAACTCTTTTCACTACATCACACTGCCTCTCTGAGGATTATAAGCAGTTCCAGAGAAAGTGAGTTTTCTGTTACTTAAAAGAAATAATGGTCAATGACCTGCCCTCAGTTCATACAATCTCAATAAAGGAATCTCCATCATCATATCCAGGACTGGTGTCTCAGGGATTCACAGGGCCAGTCAACTTGTCTCACTCAGGATACAGGTCCTGGAACCAGGAGTGCTCACAGACAGATGTAGCAATGAGAATCACACCAATTGATTCCATGGATGTATATGTATGATCAGATTTGTTCAACAAGATTATTTCTCTATTTAGCATTCTATAAATCTTATTTAACTGGAAGAGACTACAAAACAAAACTAAAGCAGAGGGAGAATTGGTAGATGATTTTTTTATTCTTAGATGATCTTGCACTCAATGCACCCTCTTATGCTGAGATGCAACAAAGCAAAGATTCTCTGCTGTTTATGCTAATTTTGGCCTGACAATTAACACCAAGAAAATAGGTCCTTCACCAGCCATATGAAGAGCCCTATCCATATGAAGGACCATCCATTACAGCAAATGGAGAAATGTTGAATATTGTAAATAAGTTCATTTACTTTGGCAATATAATTTCCAGACATGTACATATAGATGATGAGATTGACATGCATTGCTGGAGTTAGCTCAGTGTTTGGGAAGCGCTGAAGGAAAGTGGGAGAAAAGAGATATAGACTTTCTATCAAACTGAAGGTCTAGAGAGCTTTGGGCTGACCTCACTGTTGTATACCTATGAGACCTGGACCAGCACTGTACTAGGAAATTAAATTGCTTCTATTTAAATTGTCTTAGGAAGATTCTGAAAATCACCAGATCCTGAAGTTCTTTCTCAAGCTCCACTGCCAAGAATACAAACTCTGCTGGAAAGAGTGCAATTTCAATGGATGGGCCAGGTTATTCAAATACTAAATGTATATATACCTAAAAGACTATTTTACACAGCACCTAACACAAGGCAAGTGCTCACATAGAGGTCAGAAGTGATACAAAGCTACTCTCAAGATCTCTCTGAAGATTTTTGGAATTGATAAGTGACATGAAGACACTGGAAAAAGACCAGCCAGCATGGCATTTCTGCATCAAGAAATGTGCTGTACTCTATGAGCAAAGCAGAATTGTAGTAGCTCAAAAGAAACATGAGATGTAAAGTTTAGCCATATCTCTATTCCAAATGTTCATGTGGACTATTTGTGCCCAACCTGTGGTAGAGCCTCTCGCACTCATATTGATCTGATCAGCCATAGTCAGACATGCTGTAACTTGACCCTAATATAGTGATGTCATTTTGGTCTTCATATTATTTTTAAAAAGCATGGGAATTAGCCCTGAAGTCAGGAGGACCTGAGTTCAAATCTGGCCTCAGACACCACTTCTTAGCTGTGTGACCCTGGGCAAGTCACTTGACCCCAATTGCATCAGCAAAAAAAAAAAAAATTAATAAATAAATAAATAAAATAAAAAATATGGGAGTTTTTTGTATCCTCAATAAGGAGATAGGGCTCTTTCTATAAAAGATCAATCCAACTTCATAAATGATAATAGCCAACAGCTTACATCCTACCTGGGTTTTAGGTTCTCTGAAGTTCTTCTTTCTTAGGAACAGCCTTAGATCATGTGGATTCTCTGATGCTGTTTCCAGTTTGTACTTAGAGAATCAATCAATCAATGAGCTTTTATTAAGAGCTTACTATGTACCAAGCAGGGCAGCTAAGTGGTTCAGAGCCAGGTCTGTAGGATAACCCTTCCTATAGTTTGTGCAGTCATGAGGGAAAGCAGAAATGTGTCATTTGCTTCCCCTCTACTCCACACATATTAAGGACTTTTAAAAGGAGCGTTTCAGTGATCCTCAAATGCCATGTCAGAACTTATGGATGAAAAAAGAATCCACCATCATCTGCGATCAAGCAATGAACTTGGCAACTTGCTCCCATTTCACCTGTAGCTGGAGAACCCTTCTTATCCTTCAAGGCCTCACTTGGGACTTCTCCATGAAACTTTTTCAGATGAAAATGATTGTTTCCTCCTGAGATATTTCTAAGACACTTTGTCTGAATCTCTCTTTTGTCCCTATTACCTTTTACCATATATGGTATCTGTGTGTGTGTGTGTGTGTGTGTCTGTGTGTATAGATAGAGATAGATAGATAGATAGATAGATGAACATAGATAGAGATAGATAGATAGATAGATCTTCTCCCAGAAGATTATGCACTCCTAAAAAACAAATATCTTTGTATTACTAGCTCCTAGTATTATGCTTTGCATATAGTAGGTGCTTAATGTTTAATTAAATTGAATCCAAAATTATAAATTCTTTACACAAATAGAATTAATTGAAGGAGCACAGAAATAATGAGAATAATTAAGGTTGTACAGGTATAATATGAATTCTAATGAAAAGGGATATTGTGTTTTATGTAACCATTTTTGCTTGAATATTTAACACAATATTACATGCTTATCTGGCAAACAACAAATAATTGTTGAATATCTGAATGAATATTTAATTTTCTGACCTAGTTTAAACTGTGCTTAAAAAAAGAAAGCACTCTCAGAAAAATCTTGGAACCCAGATATTAATCTATTCAAATTCCATGTTGTTCTTTAGCAGAAAAACTCACAGTGAGGCAGATTTTAGATTATCCTAAAAGAGAAAATCCTAATAATTAAGGCAGTATAAAGACATCATGAATTAATAGTGAGTTCACAATTACTTGAAATATTCAGGTGAAGATTCAGTGACCAGCTGCCAGGGATGTTCTGGAAGACATTTATGTTTCAGACAGGGGAACAACCTAGATGATCTATGAGATTCTTGAGTCTGTCTATGACTGAAGTGTCATTCTTACTATTATTAAATCAGATTTACCTGAGTCACTTCCAATAGTTGCTGTGCTACAGAAATAATGGTCTAGTGTCTTAAAAGAGTTAATATTCCTGCTTGCTTTTTTCTTTCTCCTGATTTTTCCCTTTTGTTCCGATTTTCCTTTCACAACATGAATAATATGGAAATATGTTTAAAATTATTGTACATGTATAACCTATATCAGATTGCTTATTTTCTTGGGAAGTGGGTAGGTAAGGAAGGGGTGGGAAAATTCAGAGCTTGAAATCTTACAAAAATGAATGTTGAAGACTATCTTTGCATGTAATTGAAAAAATAAAATACTATTGAATTTTTTTTAAAAAAAGAGTTAATACTGTCTTAAAAGTACAACTTATGACCAGAAAGTGACTTCACTATTGCAAAGAATATGGTTTATTTAAATTGTACTTTATTTACATAACTTTGTAACATAGCATAACACTAAACACAATTCCTTGTTCAAATATTTTTAAGCATGTTCAAAGCAGACAATTCTCTTAAGTCTATTAAGTTGTAATAGACTTAGAAAAAGTTTTCTTACATGACATTCCCTAAACAAGTCCCCAGATCACATGCTCCCTTCAGCCCTCTATCATACATAGATTGTGCTACATCATAATCTTGCTGTGAGGGATATAAAAATTTTTTTTAAAAAAATCCATCATCAAGGAGCTTATTGGAAAATGCATCATCAATTAACCAGCCAATAAGCATTTGTTTTTCTTTCATTCAGTGAACAAACATTTATTAAGTATTTATTGTGTCCCAGATAATGATACATTGGTGATACAAAGAAAGGCTAAGCATAAGAAAATCACATTCCTTTTATTTTTTTTTCACTAAAAAGAATAATTTTTTTCCTAATACTCATCTTCCCCAATCAACTGAACAAAAAATAGGGCTATATGGGCTGTTCAAGGAGGACCAGCATTTCTGGGAAGAGGTGTTGTCAAGACTTTTTCAAGACTGCTCATCCATCTTTGGTATCCACCTTCACCTAACTCTCACCTATAGTTCCAAGAAAAGCTGAAGCATAGCAGTGGCCACACCCTGGTAAAAACCATCTGGATAGATGAGTTAAACCAAGTTGAAGGTCACCAACAGGCTTCAAATCCATCTGTGACCCCAATAGAATGAGCAGATGAGAACACTTTGTTCCAATGGTCGGGAAGGAGTCTGAAGCAAGCACTATGAAGCATTTAGGGTTTGATCAGACACCAAAGAAACCAAGGTCATCCTGGGCCATTGAATTTCAATAATCCTGGCAGAGAGGATAAAGCTGATAACCTTGTACAAATCTGCCTCAGTTAAATCTAATTCATGCACAAGTCAAGACATTATGTCATGTGGTGGGTCCTCTTCAAAAATGAAGATCAAACAGCAAACAAAAAAGAAGAAAAGAAGGAAGGAAGGAAGGAAGAAACAAAATAAAGAAAGAAGGAAGCAAACAAGCAAGTAAGGAAAGAAGGAAGGAAGGATAAAAAAGGATCCTTTTATTATATAAGTATGGTCAAGCAAATCAAATTCCCACATTGGTCACATCCAAAAATAAGCTTCTCATTCTTCATATTAGGCCATTATCTTTCTTTCTTGAGGTGGGCAGCATTATCAGTCCTCTGGAATCATACTAAATTATTTCATTGATCAGAGTTCCTTTTTTCAGAATTGTTCATTTTTACACTATATGCAATATATTATTTATAATGATATTTTTAAAATATTCAACATAATTAAAATGCACAATATTTTAATGATATCTGTCAATAAGCATTTATCAAGAAACTTGGTGCCAGATTTTGAGCTAAATGTTGGGAAACAAGCACAAAAGTATCACAATTCATGTCCTTAAGAAGTTTACACGATAACATTTATAACTATTAACAATTTTATTACTATAAGAACAATTAGAAGAAGTATATGTAGACAGAGGGTATGTATAAAAGGTGATTGATGGGATGATAAGCAAAAAAAAAAAAAAAAAAACCTAAACAAAGAAAATAAAGGGGTGACTGAAGTCAGGAGAACCTGAGTTCAAATCTGACCTCAGACACTTAACACTTCCTAGCCCTGACCCTGAGCAAGTCACTTAACCCCAATTGCCTCAGCAAAAAAATAAATAAATAAATAAAGGGTGAGAAAGAAAATTTCTCTGGAAGAAGAAGGTGGGAGGAGAGTAAATGGGGAAAATTATCCCACATGAAAGCATGAAAAAGCTATTATAATAAAAGAGAGGATGGGGATGGGCAAAGCTTAAATCTTACCAAAACACTCAAAAAAGGAATAACATACACAATCAATTGCATATAGAAATCTATCTTACTCTATAAGGAAGTAAAAAAAAAAAAGGATGGGGATAATAAAAGGGGGGAGAGAGGATACTGATAAAAGGGAGGCTATATTGAAGAAAGCAATGATTAGAGTAAAACTTATGAGGAGAGAAAGGGTTGAAAATAAGAGAAAGGGGGATAAACAAGTGAAAAATAACTTGGAGGAAAACATAGTTATAACTATAAATGCTAATGGGATGAACTCACCCATAAAATAGAAGTGGATAGCAGAATGGATTAAAAATAGAATTCTACAATATATTGTTTACAAGAAACACACTTGAAACAGACATATTCACAAGGTAAAGGTAAGGGACTAGAACAGAATCTATTATGCTTCAGCTAAAACAAAGAAAGCAGAGTTATCAATCATGATCTCAAATAAAGCAAAAGCAAAAATAGATGTAATTAAAAGAAATAACAAAGGAAAATATATTTTGCTGAAATATACCATAGAAAATGAAGTCATATCAATATTAAACATATATATACCAAATGGTATAGCATCTAGATTTTTAAAGAAATTGAATGAGTTACAAAGAGGAATTAGCTAATAAAACTATACTAGTGGGGTTCTTCAGCTTTCTTCTCTCAGAACTGGGTTAGTCTAACAAAAATAAACAAGAAAGAAGTTAAGGTGAATAAAATTATGGAAAATTAGATATAATAGATCTCTGGAGAAAAATGAATGAGAACATAAAGGAGCATTTTGCTCAGCATTATCTACACAAAAATTGACCATGTATTAGGATATATGGTCAGAAATACTAAACATAACCTTTTTAGATCATAATGCAATAAAAATTACATTAAACAATAGCCAATTGAGAGTTTAATAATTAATTAGAAATTAAATAATCTCACATAGAAACACAAGTAGGTTGAAGAACAAATCATAGAAACAATTGATAATGTCATTTTTAAAAATGACAACTGAAGCAACATGCAAAATTTATAGGATGCAACCAAAGCAGTATTTTGAGAAATTTTTATATTCCTAATTGCTTACATAAATAAAATAATGAAAAATCAGATCAATGAATTGAGCACACAACTAAAAAAAGTAAATTTAAAATGCCTAATTAAACACCAATTGGAAATCCCAAAAATCAAAGAAGAAATTAATAAAATTTAAAGTAAGAAAAAATTGAACTAATAAATAAAAACAGAAGCTGATTTTATTTTAAAAAAAGAAAGAAAGAAACACAATAAAATAGATAAGCCATTGGCTAATTTGATTTAGAAAAGGAAAGAAGAAAACCAAATTCCTAGTATCAAAAAATGAAAGAAGTAAACTCATCACCAATGAAGAGAAAATTTAAAACAATTATTAGAAACTATTTTGCCCAATTACATGCCAATAAATTTGGCAATCTAAATAAAATTGATGAATATCTACAAAAAATGTTATTTAAATTAACAGAAGAAGAAATGAAATACTTAAATAACCCTATCTTAGAAAAAAAAAATTGAATAAGGCATCAATGAAATTCCTAAGGAAAAAAATACCAGGACCAGATGTATTCACAAGTGAATTAAACTAAACATTTAAAGAACAATTAACCCCTATGCTATATAAACTATTTGAAAACTGTAGATAAAGAAATCCTACAAAATTCCTTTTACTACACAAATATGGTGCTGATAAACAAACAAGAGCCAAAGCAGAGAAAGAAAATTACAGGCCAATTTCCCTGATGAATATTTATGCCAATTTTTTTTTCTTCTTCTTTTTTTTAATTAAAGCTTTTTATTTGCAAAACAAATATATGGGTAATTTTTCAACATTGACCCTTACAAAGCTTTCCGTTACAAATTTTTTCCCCCTCGTCCCCATCCCTCCCCTAGATGGCAGGAAGTCTACTACAGGTTAATTATGTTAAAATTTATGCAAAATTTTTAAAGAAAATACTAACAAAGAGATGACAGCAATAAATTACAAGGATCATCCACTATGGCTCAGGAAAATCAGAAAAAAAACAGTATGAAACAAATTAGATATAGACCAACATTTCATATCATACACCAAGATAAGATTAAAATGGATACATGATTTACACATAAGAGGTGATACCACAAGCAAATTAAGAGAGCATGGAATAGTTTATCTGTCATATCTATGGATAAAGGAAGAAATTAGGGTCCCCAAAATATATAGAGAGAATTACAAAATGTAAAATTTGTCATTCTGATTATATAAAATTAAAAAGGTTTTGCACAAACAAATCATGGCAACTAAAATTATAAGGAAAGCAGAAAACTGGGGGAGGGAAGGAATTTGCAAACAAGTTTCTAATAAAGGCTTAATTTCTCAATCTATAGAGAGAACTGAGACAAATTTATACCAAATAAAAGTCATCTCCCAATTGATAAATGGTCAAAGAGTATGAAAAGGTGGTTTTCAAACAAAGGAATAAAAGCTATTTATGACCATATGAAAAAAATGTTCTAAATCACTATTGATTAGAGAAGTACAAATTTAAACAACTCTGAGGCATTCAGATCTATAACATTGGCTAATATTATATAAAAAAGGGAGAAATATTGGATGTTGTAGAGGATGTAGGCAAATAATAACACAAATGCATTTCTGGTGGAGTTGTGAACTAATCCAATCATTCTGGAAAGCAATCTGGAACTATATTCAAAAAAAACTATGCATAGCCTTTGATGCAGTAATAACACTATTAGGTCTGTATTGCAAAGGCATCCAAAAAAAAAAAGGGAAAAGGGCTTATTTGTAAATATTTCTAGCATCTCTTTTTTTGATGGTTAAGAATCAGACATTGAAAGGATGTCCATTAATTGGGGAATGACTAAACAAGCTGTGGTATATAATTGTAATGGAATATTATTGCTAAAAGAAATGACAGGCAGGATGATTACAGAAAAACCTGGAAAAACTTATATGAACTGATGCATAGTGAAGTGAACAGAACCAGGAGAACCTTATACATAACAACAGCAAGACTATATATTGATCATATAGGCCTAATTTCCCAGCAATACAATGATCCAAGGCAATACCAAAGAACTAATAATAAAGCATACTATCTATCTCTAGAGAAAGAGCTGATATTATTTTAATACAGACTGAAGTATGCTATTTTTCACTTTCTTTTATTTTTTTCCTTTTATTCAAATCTTCTTATGCAAAATGACTAACATAGAAATGTTTTACATCACACATGTATAATCTATATTTGATTGCTTACTATCTCAGGGAGTGAGGAAAGGAGAAAGAGAGGGATAGATTTTGGAGCTTAAAACTTTAAATGAAAATGTTTAAAATTTAAGAAAAAAGGAATAAGGTAACTAAAATATTATTAAGGTACTTCCAAAATTTGAAAAATAGATAAAATGATGAGAGATATTCATCTGATTTAGAATGTGAATCTTTTCAATGGAACTCATTTAATAAAAATCTAAACTTAAAAAAGAAATGTACAATTTAAATAGGAGAAATTACATGTACATATGTAAGCACATGAAGAATGAATAAAAAATAGAAATGAGATTATTTTGGAAGTAATACATTGGCAACTATGGGGATTAGAAAAGACTTCAAGTAAATGATGGTACATTAAAGCATCTCTTTTCCTATAGCCTTTCCAACATTTGTCTTTTTCTTTTCTTTTTTTTCCTTTTGGTTCCCTCTGAGGAAACAGTGGGGTAAAGTGGAAAAACATATTTCACCTAGAATCAGAGATATCCATGTTTAATTATTTTTAGTTTTGTCCTACTCTTAATGACCCCATTTGGGATTTTCTCAACAAAAATACTGGACTGATTTATCATTTCCTTCTCCAACTCATTTTACAAGTCAGGAAATTAAGATAAACAGAGGATTTGCTCAGCATTGCACAGCTAGTAACCATCTGAGTTCAAATTTGAACTCAGGCAGATGAGTCTTCCTGACCTCAGACTCAGCCTTCTCTCCATATAGCTGCTCCTAGCATCAGAGGATTGAGATTCAAACCCTGCCACTGATTTTTGACTAACTGAAAGACTATAGATAAATCATTTAATCTTCTTCCACTTCAATTTCCTTATCTGTAAAATGAATCCCTTCCAGTACTAAATCTATGATCTAACTCTCATACTCTGAGTAACATATTTTCATAGAAAAGAAAAAATATTCTAACTCTTGAGACTTACTAGGAAGAGGGATCCATAAACACAATAAAAGTCTATAGGCACAATAAAAGTCTAACTAAAGAGATTTGAGATCACTAGAAATACCTTCCTAATAATCTTTTAATTACCTCTTTTCATTCTTATTAACATCTGAAACTACTTTAATAAGGGAAAAGTCTTTCCTTCTACAATTAAAAATATGTATATATCAAGGATCTGTGATTATATCATTCTCATAAACATAAACCCTTTTGTAACTTAGTAGGTAAATCCTAGAGAGAAGCATTTAAGAGTCCAAGAGAATGGTTTTAATATGGCCATAAACCTCAGAGAAGGTGACACTCTAGCCTCTTGCAATGAAAACCATGGTCAAATAGATCTAAGATCTTGTCAATGTGAAATTCCCCTTCCACAATATAGATCACAATTCATTTATGTCTGTCTATCCTGTGTAGCTCTCCTCTATATCTTTCCAAAAGTTCTCACCTTGCTTTCTCCTCATCACAAAAACACTCTGCTTCTCCACCTATTGTGTCCCATGATCTCACCAACTGACAAGTGCATTTTTTCTTTCTGTAATAATATCCCATAATATCAATAATATCCCATACTCCTCTTCTTCAGAGTTCCTCATTAGTCTCATGTTGCATCCTGATCACTCATCATAAACCTTTTCATTGTCTTTTGTATAATACTTACTCTTTGTTCTCTGGAGGCACTGATGTTCCCAATCTCACTGCCATATGGCTACATAAGTGGAATATATGTATTAAAAAAAATGGACTGTTATGGGAAGCTTGGGATCAGTAAAAGTAGAAATTAAAAATAATGTTTAAATAATAAAAAAAATATAAAGAGTAAGTACTCTCGCAAATTTAAAAGATAACTTAGACCACTAGGTGTGACTGAATTTATAAAATAGCAGATACTATTCTTAAGAATGAGTTTCTGGAGCATCTAGATGGTATAGATGGTATACAGTACCAGTACTGAAGTCAGGAGGATCTGAGTTCAAATCCAGCCTCAGACACTTAATACTTACTAGCTGTGTGATCCTGGCCAAGTCACTTAACTCCAATGGCCTCTCCTCTCCAACCACCCCCCCAAAAAAGAATTGAGTTTCTTCCTTTCCATAACTAATATGGTAGCATAACTACACTAGGAAATAAAAAGGGCACAAAGATAGTAATTAATTAGATGATTTCTAAGCTCTCTTTTAACCTAAAATTCTCTAATTCTTGGTTTTCTTAACTCACAATTTCACTCAGGCAGCATTAGTTTTCCATTTTAGGAATTTGGACTTTACCTTGAACAAGTCCCTAAGAACTTTCCATCCTTCCATAAATCCATTTCTTTTGTCTTTTTGAATGTTTATATTTCTCTAGCTTAGAGACCTGGGGAGTTGGGAGTTGCATTGCAAAAGGCTATGAGAAACCAGGGGGACAAATCACAGTCAAGAGCCAATGACCTTGCCTACCTTAACAATCTAAGTATTGACTTGTTTTCCAACCATGTTTCAACCAAGAGGATTTTGTGAGTTTCATTAAATTTCATCTTTACTTAAGATAGAATCATAGGTTTAGAGACATAAAGAACTTGAAAGTCATCTAATTCTACCCTCACTCTACAGATGGGGAAAGTCAGATCTAGAGAAATTTAAGTAATTCCACATAGAGAAGTAATAAGAGACAGAGTTGATGGGATTTGTTTGAATTCATTTGAAAGGTTCTCTGACTCCAAATCCCACACACTTTCTACTATATCATGCTACTTCCCACATATCTGGCTTCTCCAAAAAACATCCCCATGAAGCAAAACCAACATTAATTTATGTATTTTTCTATTAAAATCATCCATGAGGAAAAACACCATTTGACCTTAGTTTACTTGTGAAGGTGCTAAGTATAGAGCTGATGAGCAATTCCCTGAATGATGTTTCATCTTTGTTTTGGTTATGAATTAGAATGAGTATCATACTTCTATTTCCAAAGTGTAGAAACAAAATAAAAGGCTATGTAAGATTTGTGATTGTCAATCAGCACATAATTAACTGAGTGACCTCTTAATTAGTTGTAATTATCTCTATCTCCAAAATTAGAATTTTTGCTGTACCTACATGAATATGCAGTTTCTTAAAATTTAGAAGGAAGGAAGGAGAGTAGGAGGAAAGGAAAGAGGAAGAAGGGAGAAAAGGAAGGAAGGAAGGAAGGAAAGAAGGAAGGAAGGAGGGAAGAAAGGAAGGAAAGAAAAAAAGAGGAAAGGAAGGAAGGAAGGAAGAAACATTTATTAAGTACTTACTCTGTTCCAGGTACCATTCTAAGTGCTTTACAAATATCTCACTTGATCCTCACAAATATCTTGGGAGATTGGTGCTATTAATTCTTGTCCCCATTTTAAAAGTGAGGAAACTAAGACAAACAGAACTTGATTTGCCCAGGTTCACATACTTAGTAAGTATATGAATCTCCCTGACTCTAAAACCAGAACTCTATCAACTCTACCAACTGCATTACCCTAGTTGTGGGTAAATCACATTATCCTCAATAACATGATTTTTAAAGCTTTTCATATATTTTTGTCATCGTTAATATGCTCCAATCTATTTCTCTTTACACCTATTGAGCCTTTACATAGCCCTTTGAGTGATTTATAACATTGATTCTTTCCATATTAAGGCATCTTAAGACTTATAGCCATAAGACTTCAACAAGAAAATATTGGTGCACAAAGAAAAGGGGTCTTACACAGAAAACTCTCATGATCAATTAAAGCATAATGCAAATAAAATACAGTATCAACCTAGGATGGGCAGGGTAGAATTTGAATGTTTGTCTGAAGGTATATGTTGCATTCAAACAATTCATTAAGAATTAAATTTAAGGTTCTCGGATAATAGAATAAGCATTCTTGACAATTTAGCCAATACAAATTATTGCTGACCACATCTGAAGGAGTGGCTACTTGGAAAGTTACATTCAAGCTATGCAACGTAACTGCTTCCAGATACATTTGTCAAAACACCCAGAAAAGTGACCCAGAAAAATGATGGTCATTCACCATCATCCCAGCCTTACAGTAATAAACTAGAGTGAACAAGAATGAATGATCTAGTGTGTCCTGATACAGCAATTTTGGAGTAGAAGCAACACATAATAATACTTTGTTTCCCTACCAATTATTGACTTTAGAATTCCTGGGAAGTGAGAAAATTAGTGATGTGTCAAGAATGTACATCAGATTTGGAAAGCTTTTTGTTTTATAAGAAATGATCTGACAAAGCATTTCAGCACTGCTAGAGTATATTTGACAAACAACACTAAGGTTGCTGGTATTCAAGAGTGTACATCTCTGACATGGAATTTGATCCATAGACCTGAAGGAAGACATTCTTCTTAGAATAATGTCCAGAATTTAAATAGCATTGTAATCAAAGTTCTTTAAAAATGTTATTTCATTTCATCTGTAACAATCTTGTTACTTTGGTATTATTTTTACAAAAGAGGTAACAGGCTGAGAGATATTGAGTGATTTACTCAAATCACACAGTTAACAAGAATCTGAGGAAGGATTTGAAATCAGATCCTCTTAACTACAAATCCAACACTCCATCGTCTGAATAACACAGCTACCTAGAAGAAAATAAAAAATGCTAATATCTTCAGTTTTCTATTTTTTTTTCATCAACACAGTTTAATAACTTTCAAACAGATAAAAAGCCCTGGTTAACCCTCTCCCCATTAAAGTCATCTCACAGGACCCAATTTAGAAAGGGAGAGGAGAACATAGACGCTCTCTCAGAAACACAGCTGCATTTGATATACAAATCCTTATCCCTGAAGCACAGCTGAGGGCTGGAGAAAACTGGTCCCCCAAATGCTGGATGGGGGACCCAGCCCACCACTGGGGGGTAGGAGGGGTAGGGCTAAAGATCATTCCAGTTTTCTATTCTTTACTGAGGACCTGAACTAACAAGAAAGGATCCTTCAGCAACTCTCCCTAGGATATATCCATTTTGTGTGGAATCTATTCTTTATTTCTTCAGTTATTACCTATTTATTAATTTCTTTGAGAACTCAGGAGTCTTTCTTTTTTTAATCTCAAGATTTTAAAGTCATCAATAACAATTGCTTGAGGGAAAATATCCACCTACACTGTCCATTATTTAAGAAGAATGGGTGTGGGATTAATTTGTCATTTACATTTTTCAATATCTTACTCAGTGGTTTCTATGATTGCTCCATTATTACTTACCTATAGGGTATTGTTAGTCATATTAACATCTACCAAGCAGATGATTGTGCTTTTATATAACAGCTGAAGAATACATCTGAACGTATCACATTCAGGCATATTGCCTTGGATGTAAAAGGAATAAAATGGAATGTACTTTATATGGTTTTTGTTTAAGCCAAAGCTTAAATTGTTACATGTCACAGGAGTTCATATTTGGTTCTTTTTTCTAGGAGTACAGAATCACACAGAATTACATAATTGAGAGCAAGCTTCATAATTGGAAGGTCATGAAGCCATACTTCTAGAGTCACAAGGAATTTCAAAAACTACTTTGTCCAGACTTTTCATTTTATAGATGAAGAAATTGTTCCCAAATCACTGACCTCTCTTCAAGAAATAAAAATCCTAAAAATATGCCAACTAATAGTATTATATTGGGATTTGTATTTCATGATTTAAAATCTGAATATACTCTTGTTAGGATTTAGCGATATACTTGTATAAGAAATACTTATTGGCACTTGTATCTGACAAACAATGGTCAATAAAGCTGAATGACTAATCCTATAATTTGATCCCATAATTTAAGAGGGAGAATTTGACCTTAGGTCCTCTTATTCTATCAACAAGCATTTATTAAGCACCAGTTCTGAGGTACCAGAAAAACAAAGAAAAAACAAAACAGTATGTGACCTCAAGGAGTTTATAGCCTAGTTAGCATAAACAATGGCTACATATAGGAATATATAAAAATAGATACAAGATGATTTTGAGGGAAAGGTACTAGCTGTTGTCTTACCACTATACTATAATAATCAAATTCTACATAGCAGATCCATGCAAAATTCTTGAGGCCTTCCTCCAGTCCTTTCAGTATCTTGAAGTATCAGTGTTTCAATCTTGCTGTTCATTTGGTGCTTCTTGCTAACTGACCAGGACCATCTTTTTTGCTGGTCATACTAAATATGAATAGACATGAAATAACAAATAGTGTAAAATGAGCAGAACCAAGAGAACATATATAATAGCAGGAATATTGTTTTAAGAAAAACTTTGAGTGACTGTTGTTTTGACTATTATAACTACAAAGGATCTATGAAGGAAGATGATATCTGCATTCTGAGAAAGAACTAATAAATAGAAATGTGTGTAGAATAATTCTATATATACATATATATGTAATTGTGGGTGTATACACATATTTGTGTCTAATGGTAGCCATCTTCAGAGCAGAACAGGAAGAAAAGAGAAGGAAAAAAATAAAGTTACATGACAACTTTATTATACATTTAAAAAGGATAGGAAGTTATACAAAATAAGATGTGTAATATTGTATAATCATCTTTCTGTTTATTCTATGTTATGGAAATGTTTGTTTTATTTCACAAGTTCAGAATAAAAATTTGGAGGAAAAAAAAAGAAAAAATAGGTATCAAAGCTGTACCAATGATTTCATTGGTAGAGGGAACTTCAAGGTTAAAGATATTTCTACTACAAGTTATGCAGATTGTCACCTCTTCTGTAATTTGTAATCAGAAAGCACTGAATAATTAGGGGATTTGTCCTAGATCACAGAGCCAATATGCATCAAAGGCAAGACTTGAATCAAGTCCTTCCTCATTTGAAAGCTAGTTCTCTTTAATAACATAATAGAGGCCATGTTGTCTCTATTTCAGAAAAAAAAAAAAACTAACTAAAATTGGTAAAATATCACTGAAGGAACATGGGAACAAATTGGCAAAAACAGAATTATTTTAATTTTGAAGTTAGATAACTTATTCCTTAACATTTTTTAAATAGGTCCCTTGTTTTTTGGTAAATTTTGCTAAATGCAAAATGTTCTTATTCAATGGGTAACAATTTAGCTCTCTAATATATCTGGCATGCAGTGGGTTGTCCCTGACATCCAAGTTGTTACACAGAAACAAGTTGTTAGTCAACAACAATCAAGGAGAAATTATGGAATTTCCATGAGTGCATGTCAGATCTCTGGCACATGTATTCAAGAATGAACTCAGTCCTTACCTCCAAGACTGTCAGATGAAACTAATATGTATTTAACAGAATTATACGAACATAAAGAAAATAGAGAAACAGTATTAATCTGAGGGGTAAGAGAAGGGAAGATGAAGAGGACTAACTAGAAAAAAGTTTTAGAAGATAGACCTTGAGTTATTTAATAGATCATGGTGGCTCCATTGGAGAACAAAACCCTATTATTGATTAATGGTACTAATTATCCAGTGAAACTCTGATAAACATAAAGAGGCTATATAACTCCTGTTCTAACTCTCTCATAAGGATTGAGGGTAGGGGCAGGAAGGCAAAGTAAGGGAAGATCCTGATCTTTGATCCAACTAGAGACCAATATTTAAAGGCTTCTTTCCAGATGTAGTCACAATGAATCTCAAACTCAAAGATAGCAGATTGGAAACAACTTAGCTGAATTATCTCAATATTCCTCTCTAAACAACTTTAAAATAATGCCTCAAATCAAATTTTGAAGCAGAGAGCCAACAAAATTGGTCAGAGTGAATTTTTTTCCATTCTAAGAAAATTTATGAGGTCATCAGGGAAAGTTAGTGACATGGTGTGGAGGCCTGTCCAGAGCCCACATATGTATTGGTAGAAACAGCAAATGTAGCAACAGCTTCAGGAGATCTTGGCTCAGAGATGATGAGAGGGTCAGACGACTGATCAGAAAGAGATTACAGGGACCCTTTGCTTATACTGGGTATAACTGATACCGAATGACAACTCTATTGCCCATACATAGTTTTCAGTTGCTGTTACAAGATGAAGAAGAGTGCTGGGAGTCAACTACAAAGGAAAAGGGGTTCTGGTCTCAGTTCCAAGACAAAGAGAACATTAGTTCTTATGGCTGCAGAGGACTAGGGGTCTTCCTTGGTGAAAACCAGAGCACAAACCAGAAAAGCAGTGACCACACATCTCTCCACATCACAACATCTTGGAAGCACCAAAAACTTACAGACCTCAAAATTAGCTCTGAAAACAACAGCATGAAAAAGCCTGAAGGCTCCTCATCCTCAAGTGAGCAGAACCCAATTTCAATATAAAATTCAAAAAAGAAATAGGTTGGAGAAATGAACAATCAACAACCAACAACAACTACAATAACAACAACAAAATGACCATAAAAAAGCAGTGTCAGAGAAGATCTAGAAAGAAACAAATAAACAAAAAAGATAATGTGAAAATAGCTATCCCCCCCCAAATAAAATAAAACCTTAAAGAAAATTGCTAATTGAAATCTGAGTTCAACAAGAGTTCTTGGAAGAATTAAAGAAAGACATAAAAGTGGTAGAAAAAATCAGGAAAAGAAGTGAGAGTGATGCAAGAAAATTATGAAAAGATAATTAACATCTTGGCAAAAGAGTCACCAAAAAAATATGCTGAAGAAAATAACACTTTAAAAAATGAATTGTCCAAATGGTATGAGTCATAAAGCCTCACTGAAGCAAATAATCCCTCAAAAATTAGAATTGGGCAAGTGGAAGTTAAAGACTCCTTGAGACAACAAGAAACAATAAAACAAAATCAAAAGAAGGGGAAAAAAATAGACAAAAAATGTGAAATATCTCAACATAAAAAAAAATTGACTTGGAAAGTAGATCAAGGAGAAAAAAATTTAAGAATTATTAGACTACCTGAAAACCATGATGAAAGAAAGAGCCTAGCCATCATATTTCAAGAAATTTCAAAAAAATTGCTCTTTTATCTTAAATCCAGAGGGTAATTTAGAAATTGAAAAAAAAAATCTATCAATCATATGCTGGAAGAGATCCTGAATGAAAACTCCAAGAAATATTGCAGCCAAATTCTGGAACTCTATGTTAAAGAGAAAATCCTGAAAACAGAAAGAATAAATTCAATTATTGTGAGGCATAGTCAGGATCACACAAGATTTAGCAACTTCCACATTAATGAATCAAAGGGCTTAGAATATCATATCCTAGAAGGTAAAGAATCTATTATTACAACCAAGAATAACCTACACACCAAAACTGAGAATAATCATAGGAAACATGGATATTTAATGAAATAGAGGACTTTCAAGCATTCCTGATGAAAAGACCAGAGAACAGAAAATCTGACATTTAAACAAAAAACTAGAGGATAAAAAAAATAAACATGAAAAAGTAATCATAACTATGCCCAAAAGGCTATCAAGCGGTGTATACCCTTTGATCTAGCAGTGTATCCCGAAGAGATCATAAAGGAGGGAAAGGAACCCACATGTGCAAAAATATGGGCTCTCTTTATAGTGGCAAAGTGGAAATTGAGGGGCTGCCCATCAATGAATAAACTGTGGTTTATTAATATAATGGAAGAAATGATGAGCAGGCAGATTTCAGAAAAACCTGGCAAAACTTACATGAACTGATGCTGAGTGAAGTCAGCAGAACCAGAAGAACATACACAGTAAAAGCAATATTGTGTGATGATGACTTTTGGTAGACTTTGTTTTTCTCAGCAAAATAATGATTGAAGACAATTCCAAAAGACTCATAATGGAAAATGGTATTCACATGCAGAGAAAGAATTATGGATTCTGAATGTAGTTCAAAGGATATTATTTTCACTTTTTTTTAAAGGGGGGGACGGGGTTCTTTCTTGTGGTTTTTTCCTTTTCTTATTCTTTCACAACATGACTAAGGTGGAAATGTGTTTAATATGATTGTGTATGACCTATATCTTTACTATCTTGAGAAAGGGAGAAAGGAGAAAAAATGTAAAACAAAAAATCTTATAAATCTAAATATTGAAAATAAAAAGACAGTCATTCTTTTAGAGAAGGGGGGGGGGGGGTTATTAAAACTATACCAAGAGAAAAAAACCTGTCCTGCTCTGTTTTTTTGTGATCTGTAAACTAAGAATTTTTTATATTTAATATGAATTTTTTAAAAATAAATTAAAAGGTACCATAGGCAGTGAAATAATATCAATTTTTTACAAGGTTCTATGATAAAAGCTTCATTCCTCAAACATATAATAAATATAGAACTGATTCAAATTTTAAAAATAAAAGAATTCCCCAACTGATAAATGGTCAAAGCATCTACACAGGCAATTTTCAGAAAAAGAAACCAAAGCTATCTATAGTCACATGGAAATATGCTGTAAAGGCAAATTAAAACAATTCAAAGGTACAATCTCACATTTATCAAAAATGCCAAATGTTAGAGGGGATGAAGGAGAAAATAGGCACACTAATGAATTTTTGGTGGAATGGTGAACTGTTCTGGAGAACAATTTGAAACTAGGCCCCAAGAGCTATAAAACTGTGTATATTCAAAAGATCAAAAGAAAAGGAAAAAAGATAGATAGATAGATAGATAGATAGATAGATAGATAGATAGATAGACAGACATGGATATATACAAATACACTCTTTTGTGGTAACAGATTTGGAAATCAAGTGAATGCTCATCAATTGGGAAATGAGGAAACAAGTTGTGACATATGATTGTGATAGAGTATTATTGTGCTGTGTGAATGACAAGGGGGGACGGGTTCAGAAAAATATGACAAAACCTGTATGAATTGATGGGAAGTGAAGCAAGAAGAAGCAGATCATTGTGCATAGTAACAGCAGTGTTATAATGATGATCAACTGTGAAAGACTTGACTATTCTAAATAAACAAATGATCCAAGATAATTCCAAAGTACTCATGATGAAAAAATGCTATCCACCTCTAGAGAGAGAACTGATGAACTCAGAGCAAATTGAAGTATAATTTTCTTACTTTGTTTAATTTTGGTTTTTTTTTTTTTAACATGCCTAATATAGAAATGTTTTACACGATTTTGCATATAATTGATATGATATTGTTTACTTTCTCAGTAAGTGGGATAGGGAGAGATTTTGGAACTTAAAATTTAAAAAGAAAAAATGTTAAAAAAACAATTTTTTTAACAAGAGTCTAACAGAAGGAATAGGTGATCTGAATTGGAACTTGCTTCTCCCAAATTACCAAACAATTAATAAAATGTCATGGAATCATGTTATTAATATTGAATTCATATACATTGATAGATATAATACATTATTATATGATTTTACTCAAATAAGGCAGGAAATATCCTTATTCTCTCATGTCAGTGCTCTAGTGATCAGTGCTCTTTCTTGATAACTTTTGCCATTTGCTGAAACCCTACACTGAATTTCAAAATAGATGTATAGATGAAATTGGAAATAGAGGTATTAGATGTATGTATGTATGTATGTATGTATGTTTATATGTATTTAAATGTGTATGTATACATATACATACACATTTAAATACATATACATTTAATATTTATATATATAGGCATATGAAAATACATATCTATATGAACTATTAACAATAAGGCTCCAAGAGGGAGGAGAAAAGTCACATCTGCTGTGTTGGCACATTTGACTCTCTCCACCCAGTTTTAGTTATATGTAACAAATTGTCCTGTGCCATTGTCCTAGAGCCAAATCTATTTTAGAAAGTGACTACTACTTTACTATATAAGTATAACTCATAATTATATAATACTTAAAATTTGAAAAATCTTTTTTTCTTATTATAGCCTAGAGGAAAATGGAATACAAATATTAATATGCCCATTTTACAGAAAAAGTATTTCTTTGTAATAAGGCAACAAGGAGTAGTGGATAGTACACTAAATCTATTCTCAGAACATTTGAGTACAAATTTCATCTCAGACATTTATCAGCTGCGTGTCTCTCCTGTCTCTCAAATGCATCATCAAATGAGCATAATCTTTTTAACTAATTATCTCAGAGAGCTGTTGTGAGAAAAGTTCATTGCAAACTATAAATATGATTTCTTACTTTGATTTTATATGGAATGTCCCAAAAATGTGAGTGTATTTTTAAAATACTAAAGATTACATTGGCTTACAAAAAGCTTAAAACTGCACCAAGACTTTTAGAATACCTTGTCTATACAATTGGTAAGCACATTGCTTCATTTGAGCCTCAATTTCTTTATCTGTAAAATGAAGGTATTAATACTTGATATTTGCTCTACCTATTTCACAATACTATTTTTTTTATTAAAGCTTTTTATTTGTATAACATATGTATGGGTAGTTCCCCAACATTGATCTTTACAAAGCTTTCCATTACAAATTTTACCCCCAGTCCCCTCCCCTCCCCTAGATGGCAGGAAGTCCACTACATGATAATAATGTTGAAATGCTTGAGAAGTTATGCAAGAAAAATCCTATCTACAAGAAAAAAAAAGAATCAGAGAAAGGCAACACAATGCAAGCAAATGTCAATAGAGATCATGAAAATGTTACGTTGTGGTCCATATTTCATTTCCCTCTCTCTGGGTGTATATGGTTTTCTTCAGTGAACAATTGGAACTGGTTTGAGACAATTCTTTGTTGCAGAGAGCCATGTCCATCAGAATTGATCGTCATGTAATACTGTTGTTGCTGTGTATGATGATCTCCTGGTTCTGCTCGTTTCACTCAGCATCAGTTCATGCAAGTCTCTCCAGGCTTCTCTGAAATCATCCTGCTGGTCGTTTCTTACAGAGCAATAATATTCCATAACATTCATATACCATAATTTATTCAGCCACTCTCCCATTGATAGGCATCCCTTCAGTTTCCAGTTTCTAGCCACCACAAAAAAGGCTGCCACAAACATTCTTGCACATGTGGGGCCCTTTCCCTCCTCTAAGATCTCTTTGGGCCCAGTAGAAACACTGCTGGGTCAAAGGGTATGCACAGTTTGACAACTTTTTGAGCATAGCTCCAAATTGCTCTCCAGAATGGTTGGATCCATTCACAGTTCCACCAACAATGTATTAGTGTCCCAGTTTTCCCACATCCCCTCCAACATTCATCATTATCTTTTCCTGTCATTTTAGCCAATCTGACAATACTATTTTAAAAAACAGTAAACAACATCTATATAATGCTTCGAAGTCTACAAATTATTCTAAGTATTTTGGAAGTGGATAATAAAATATTATAAAAGGTTATTTTTATCCTTAGGTTTCCTTAAGACTCCTGTCACAAGCTTTCTTCCCTCCTTCGAAGCTTATCCTGATCCAGATAGTATGACTACTTTGCACACCCTTCTGTATCTTGGAAGTGAGATGGGATTAGCCTAGCAGAACCCATGGGACTAATTTTATTCTTTGAATTACAGAATCAACATTGTACCATGGAGTGTTGTTGCTCAGTTGTGTCTGACTCCTCAAGACCCTGTTTGGGGTTTTCTTGGCAAACTTATTGGAGTGGCTTTCAATTTCCTTCTCTGGGTCATTTTACAGATGAGGAAACTGAGGCAAACTGGGTTAACTGACCTGCCCAGGGGTACATAGCTAGTATGTGTCTGAGGCCAGATTTGAACTTAACTATTCTTAACTCCAGCCCCAGCTTTTGATCTGCTGAGCCATCTAGCTCATGAAAAGAGAACCAAGTCTGAAATTAGGAGACATGGATGTGAATCCTAGCTCTGAAACAGGCTAGCTACAATCCTGTATCGAAACCACAGATATAAAGCTGGAAAATACCAGAGGCTCTCTGGTTAACCCTCTCATTTCACAGATGAAAGAGCTTTGTCCCAGAGAAGTTAGTTAAGTGATTTGCTGAAAATCAAGGGTTAAGTGCACAAATTCCCAGTGGCAGAAATGGGATTTGATAAAGCCCTTTTACTCCAAATCTATTGCTCTTTCTAGCATGTCAGTCAGATAGTAGGATTTCGATCCAAGAACAACCTTATTGGTGACAGAATTCAATCCTATTATTTTACAAGTGAAGACACTGAGACCCAGAGATTTCTCAGATTAAATGAGGCACTCAAGGTCATGCTTACATAAATAGTGGAGGCAAGATTCAAACCCAAATCTAGTATTATTTGTCATAATATACTGCCTCTTATCTGCATCTGAAATGTCTGTTCATACATGCTCCATTCCAAGCACTCTTTGAAGCAAGCCACCAAATCATTTTTTTTTTGGTGGGGGCGGGGGAGAGGGAAGAGGTATCTTCAGGGTCTAGCAGAATGCATTTCACATAGCAGTAACTGAAATGTTTTTCAACTGAATTAATTTGAATGAAAATGTATAATGTCAAACTTAAAGGTATTTAATAAACTATTTCTCATGCTATAGTGATATAATTGAGAAAGTGCTAGATTTGGAAGCAGGAAGGTCTGGGTTAAATCTTGAGTCTAATACTTATTAGCTCTGTGATTACAGATAAATCCCCTAATCTCTCTAATCATTAAGTTCCTCATCTTTAAAATGGGTGTTCATTCATTCATTCATTCAAGAATTTATTCAGCACCTACTATGTGCCAGGCTCTGTAATAGATCCTGAGCATAAAAATACAAAAACTAAACAATTCTTGCCCTCAAGGAGCTTATCTTCTATAATTTTTTTGAATACCAGAAGAGACTTATTTTACATTCTTACAAGAATGGATACCTAGATTAGTAAAGTAGTATTTTATTTCTGATCCTGAAGAGCAAGTTCCTCCCTTGAATCCCCATTAGTTGGGTGTTACTGAAATTATAGAATGTGAATCTCCACCTATCTATACATAGCCAGTCCCTACCCCCAAGGAGCTTGCATTCTTATGAAGGCAAAGTTCAGAGGACTCCTTTTCAAATCTAAAGCCTCCACCTCTGATTATTCTTTGATATCCTTGTAGGCTTCAATTTTCTAATTTGTTTCATTTTTCCACTTTAATTTTCCTAGCTCTGAGGAAACCAAATGCCCTTCCATTTCTTACAATTCCCCCCATAATTTGGTTTCCACAATCAAGTTTATTTTTCACTAAGGAGAATCAACATATACACAGAAAAGCAAATAGAAATATATATACAAAATAAATGCAAAGGAATTTTCTGGGAATAGATAGGTAGATTGAGTATCAGTGGGTACAATGGAAATAATGCTGAAGAGAGCTAAAGGACTTCATCTTCCCTGGCTGCCCATAGCAGCAAGAGCAGCTTTCACAGAAGTAAATTAATAGGATGAATTTCTTCTAATTAAACAAAATCCATGATGAAGAGTAAGAAAGTGCATTTGGCTATGTACACAGAGTCTCAGGACCTGTGGTCACTGCCATGGTTTACGCAGTTTTGTATGAATTGTAAGGGTAGGCTATAGAAAACTGGTTGGAGAGATTATTCAGTTGGAAGGTGACATAGCCACTATCCAGGTGTATGAAGAAACTTCTGGTATATCTATTGGTGATTAAGTACTCCATTCTGGCAAACCCTTCTCAACGAAGTTTGGTCTTAGAACTTTTGATGAAATTCAAGGAACTTTGTCAGACATCAGTCAACAAACTCAAAGCATTTATATTCCCAAAAGTGTCATTGTATCTGCTCTTAGCAGAGATAGAAAATTATTTTATACCTTGTAAAAAAAAAACCTTCAGATTGGCAATCATATCACAAAATTATACTACCACCCTACAACTATGGTTGAGGTACAGTGCCATACATTATTCCATGGCAACTATGGTACCTCAGATATTGTCCTGGAGCTTGTATTTGAGTGAGTAAAGAAATTCACCATGGTCCAATATGGTTTGTCCATCCTGTCACTAACCAGGGAATCACCTCCATTAATTGACCAGCAAGTTCCCAATGCACTTTTCTCATGTCTACAAGGAGAAACTACTGCTATCCCTAGCACTTTTGGCTGTAGAAAAACTGTGGTAACACAGTCTCTATCTTAATATTCCAAGAGTGATATGATTATCTAAGTGGGTTGTGGAAAAAGAGGAAATAAGTGTATGAAGTACTCAGAGGTTTTCCAGAGCTAACTGGAAATTGATAGGAAGGTGAAATGCATAATGAAGATAACAGCTTTGAAAGCTAACATTTCCAATGTGCCCATAGCTTCTAAGAAACTTCTATTTACCCAGTGTAAATTACTCTCTCTGAATATTTATGTGACATGGACTATCATATCATCAGTCTATAGAACACATCAGGCTGGCTGTATGTCTCAGTGGGCTGAAGCCTTTAGGCAAATCTCAAGTTGTCTGCTGACAGTGGTTCTCCTGCATATTTTGATTCCCATTTGACCTCTTTTTATGGGCAAGCTGGCCAAGAAAATGTCTTGGAAACCCAGAAAAGGAAGGGAGTGTCAGCATTGTAGGAGTCGTTTTTTCCCCTGGTGGTGAATTCTCTGATCCTATCACACCCAGCACTCCCAATTTGTTTAGATTTTCTGGAGCTTAGATAAGAAATTAGCTCAGCATAAATACTTCCTTTCACTGACTGATCTGCTACAACAAGTACATGTATATCTTGGAAGAGTACTGTGAAAAATATTTACTGAGTTTATCTCTTTGAGGAGCAAGGCTGAGGAGATCCTGCAGAAATAAGATTTGGCAATTCCTCTTATGGAGAAGATTTCTTTTTAAAATTTTAATAAATATTTTTTTCTATTTACATGTAACAATTTTTAGCATTCATTTTTATACAATTTTGGGTTCCAAATTTTCTCCCTCATATGTAGTCTTGTAAAACATATTTCTGTATTATCCAGGTTGTAAAAGAAGAAAGTTTGCAAAAAATAATAATAATAATTTGCAAAAGGGCAAAATCATGAAAAAAAAAATAAGATGAAAATTGTATGTTCCCATCTGCATTGAAACTCCATCAGTTCTTTCTCTAGATGTGAGTTTTCCATCATGAGTTTTTTGGAATTGTCTTGAATAATTGTATTTCTGAAAAGAACTGAGTCAATCATAGTTGATCATTGCACTGCATTGCTGTTACTGTGTGCAATGTTTTCCTGGGTCTTCCTATTTCATTCATTCAGCATCAGTTTGTGGAAGTCCAAGTTTTTCTGAAATCCACCTGCCCATGACTTCTTATAGAATGGTAGTAATTCATTACATTCATATACAATTTGTTCATTTCTCCAAGTGATAGGCATCCCCTCAATATCCAATTCTTTGCCGAAGAGCTGCTAAAAATATTTTCCCTCCTTTTTTTAAGATCTCTTTGAGATACATATCTAGTAGCAGTATTGCTGGATCAAAAGGTATACACACACAGTTTGGTTGTCCTTTAGTTCCAAATTGTTCTCCAGAATGGTTGGGTCAGTTCACAACTGTGGGAAAGGTTTCTTTAGCAAAAATGGATAAAATTATTCCAAATAGCACAACTGACAAAGTTGACTTCCTCTAGTAAAATGGATATTTTCTTATGAAAGGTTCTGCCCATTCTATAAGACTGTAGGCATACTCTCCAGTATGATTTTCTGGCACCTAGAGTTGTTGTGACTGCTCAGAGTGATAATAAAATTTAAAAGTCCATCATCTGAGTATTCAAGAGGGATATTTTCTATAAACTTTCCACCTTGAAATTTGAGGATTCATTAAAAGTTGGTGAAGCATAAATTGAGGCTGATTTTTCTGAACTTCTTGAAGTTGCAGGATACTTTCCAAAGTCTAGAAAATTAAAACTATCATTTCTCTCTTCCTCTTCCTTGGCCAATTCATGTGTTCTTTTCTTTCAAATTCTATAATTTTTCCCCTTTCCTTCCTCACTGTGCATCATTGAGCCAGTACATTTATATTTATGTAATTATTTGTTTTCTTGTTCAAATTTGTTTCATATTTATAAAACAAATACGTCTCAGTTTCAGTGTCTGATGGTCCTACCTGATTCTTTGTCTGAAATATCCATTTAAGTAAATATGATCATCTCTGGTTGAAAATGAGAAATAGCTGCACTAACATTAAATTGGATAGTATTGTCTTTCCTCCTTTCTCCTTATTTTTCTTTTTTCCTCAATTTAGACAGGAGGATCACAATTGCTTTTGTTCATTTTGACATGGAAAGCTTTGATCCTATATCTTTTAACAGGGAATCAGTACATAGAATGGCTCATTGTCCTCTGTGAGGGTATTTACCCCTTAGCATTTTGCAAGTTACCTACATTGCAGGAAATTAGTGGCTTCTTTTTGGTAATGACTGCTATTGGTACAATTATGAGCTACTCCTATTAATAAAAAAATCAGTGTTATTTGTAGAAAAATGTAGAGAATTACACTTTCTCTCTAAAAGTCAGTTTTGGAGTTCAGCAAAATGTGAATCATACAAAAAAAAAAAAAAAAAAGGAAGCCAGGTTGCCAGTTTAACATTAAAATGATGCTTTCAAAGTATGTTATGTTTCTATAGGCAAATATATTGTATCAAGGAATATTATACTGCACTTCTGTCAAATTCAGTTTGTGTGTCCTTTAAATAATCATCAGGGACTTGTAACCATCTTTGCTCCTTTTCTTTCCTTGACAAACATTTTAGAGATCTAAACTTTTCCAGGTTATAGAGAGTATGTATGAGTAGTGGAAAATGTAGCTAAAAATCTAAAGAAAAATGTGACTGTAAAAATCATGCTCTGGTCCCAAGAATCGATTCTTTTAAAAGTTGTGTGTCTGCCATACTTAACATCACTAATAAGAAACAGTGAGAAATGGTAGCTAAAAGGTTAGGGAGAAGTTTGAATGTAAAAATGACACTCTGGTTCTGATAATCATTTCTTTGAAAAGATTGTGTGTCTTCCTTACTTAATTAGACACTTGCTAGCTCTGTGACTCTGGGGAAGTCACTTACTCTTCTTTGCCTCAGTTTCCTCTTCTGTAAAATGAGCTGAAGAAGAAAATGGCAAACAATTTCAGTACCTTTGCCAAGAAAATCCCAAATTGGGTCACAAAGAGTCAGACACAAGTGAAATGACCAAAAAATGTATATGTTTATACATGCATATATATAGATATATAGATATAGATATGCATACATATAGGTGTGTATCGTGTGTATTTATACATATGTGTGTGTACATTGTTTAGAAGTTTGTGAAAAATACATGTTCAAGAACATTTTCCTTCTTATGATTAGTGATGCTAGTTCTGCTTTTCCCCTTTAATGGCACATGAGATTTCCCAGATTATCTGTTTATAGTCATAGTAACATGAATCCAGAGATTTCCCTTCATTTTATAAGGCTGATGGAATAGAAGATTTTTGGGTTTGATACTATTTCCTGAAGATGTTGGTAGCAATGGCCTTTACTCCATCTGAGTCATCTGAAACTAAGGGTCATCTGAAAAAAGGGGGATAGTTTTATCCTATCTCAGTGTATACTTGCGCTCATTGTGGGGTACAAAAGCAAGGGAAACTACTGAGCAATCTTGAGAACAGCAATCAATTCTGGCATCAATTTTTCCAGATTTAATAGATTTTAGAAGGGAAAGGAGAGAGTTCTTGAATTAGGTATTTGTAACTATCTCAAATAGATGTAATAGTCCAGGTAAAGTAACTTGTTTATTTTATGCCATGATAGATTATTTTGTTTTTCACATAATATCTTTTTGCTGGATTATTAAGGGCAGGTATAATCATTTAAAGTAATATTTGTAATTTTGTCTGTTCATTACAGATAGCATGCTTTTAGGTTAGTCTGCTGTTCAAGAAAATTTAAGAAACTTTTTCTAAACCTTTTCAACATATTTCCATACAAAAGAAATCATACAATGACTGATTTTTGAGTTATAGATCTCATGGTACTGCTTAATGTTTGATTATAATATAGCTCCCTACCCACTGACCCTAAGACTAACAGAAATTCAAAAATATTTCACACACATCAAAAATTCTTCCTTCTACCATGGAAACAATATGCAAATCAAGATTGAATCAATAATAGAGGTCTAAAAATATTTGTGATGAAGATTTTATTGTCTTCTGAACTTCAGTGTATGCATCTCTTTTTTAAAATCCCTTTTGATATATGAGTATGTAAAGTTCTTATAGAAACCATGCTCATTCATTGTTAGAAACATGCTCCACCACTGTTTCATGTGTAAAGAATTTTGGATAAGGGAACTCATTTATGTCTTTAATCGAGGTGTGGAAAACTTTTTTTAAAAATTGCAGCTCTATAATTAAATGTGCTCTACCTGGTCCAAATGGAGCCAGTTCAACCAGTTTAATATGTATTTTTTTGTATCCATTTAAAATTTTGTACCCATTAAAAATTGTACCCATTTTAAAATTTTCCTCTCCACCTCAGGAACGAGTAAGAGGCAAAAATATCATTTGTTTTCTTCTGAGGTTTCACTGCCTTTATGTTACCTTTATGCATAATTGTACATCTAAGAGATTAAAAAGTAAAGTCAAAGAGAAGGAAGAAAGAAGGGAAGGAAGAAAAGAAGGGAAGAAAGGAAGGAAGGAACAAAGGAAGGAAGGAAGGAAGGAAGGAAGGAAGGAAGCAAGGAAGGAAGGAAGGAAGCAAGGAAGGAAGGAAGGAAGGAAGGAAGGAAGGAAGGAAGGAAGGAAGGAAGGAAGGAAGGAAGGAAGGAAGGAAGGAGAGAGGGAGGGAGGAAGGAAGGAAGAAAAAGAAAGAGAGAGAGAGAGAGAAAGGGAGAGAAACAGACAGAGACAGAGACAGAGAGAGATTGAAAGGATGGATGAAATTTTATATGGTAGTATTAAGGCAGGTGGGAAATAAATTGCTGTCAAGGGTATCACCAACCTCTCAGTCCCCCAGGCTCACATTTCTAATGTCATCCTTGATTCCTTAATCTTTCACCCTGCCAAATCAGTCTGCTGCCAAATCGTATAATTTCTTTTTTCATAACATCTCTCATATATTCTCTGTTCCCTCTTCTGACAGTGTCATCATCCATGTGTAGGTCCTCATAATCTCACTCCTTGACTATTGCCAATAGCTTTCTGGTTGGATTCTTTATGATGCTTGCCCCTCCAGTCCATCTTCTATTCAGCTGTCAAAGTGATTTTCTAAAAGCAGGTCTGTGACACCACTCCTCACACATATTCAATGAACTCTAATGATACTTTATCATTTCCAGGACCAGATATGAAATCTTCCATCTGTGTTCAAACTCCCTCTTCCCCACCTTTCCAGTCTTCTATACATCCCCATGTACTCTTTGAACCAACCTTTTGGCTCTTCCTTAAACATAAGATTCTATCCCCTAACTTAAGGTTATTTTGTTGGTTATTATGTATGCCTGGAATTTTTTGTATCCTCATCTCCATCTTCTGATTCCTTGAATTTCTTCAAGTCTCAGCTAAAATTGTGCCTTTTATAGAAAACCTTTCTCAATTCTTCTTAATTCTAGTGCCTTCCTTCTGTTGATTATTTCCTACTTATCTATATATATATCTTATTTGAGCATAGTTGTTTGCACATTAACTCCCCATTATTAATCTATGAACTCCTGGAGAACAGCGAATGTTTGTCTTCCTTTATGATCTCATCATTTAGCACAGTGTCTGGTATAGGTTAGGTAGCTAATAGATGTTTATTGACTGACTATCCCATAAAGAGGGATACACCTGCAGACTTGATTTTTCCCCATCAAATCTAGTTACACAAAAGGCCATCACAAATAGTGAATATTGAGTTTGATCACTTATCCAAGCAGTGTCACAGCTCCTGGGACAGAGCTAGTCCCAAGAAAAATTATGAAATAGGTAAATAATAACAATCACAATTTATATTCATATAATACTTTCTTATGGGATATCTCATTTGATCTTCACAATGACAGCCCTCTGGGCTTGATAGGGCATTTACCATTTTACATATGTGAAAATCAAATCTCTGAGGGATTAATAATTTAGCCAGGGTCACACCTAGTTAAGTAGTAGCCTGATATTCCAAATCACACCTTCAACTAGGCTAGTACTATTTTTTCTCTACTATACTGCATCTAGTGAAGCTATTCTTCACTTTCACCCCTCCTTTGGACATGCTTTTATCTTTTTAAAGAATGCCTACTCCCCACCCTCAAGTTTTTAATATCTTTATGTCACTGCCAGATTTCCCAAAGACTGGACCTTAATGCTTCATATTTTCTACCTTACCCTTCTCCCTCCCCAATCAAACCTGCCTCTTCCAAATATTTTTATCAAATAATCTAAGCAATTAAAAATAATTCCTTAAGCAAGAAAAACTCACAGGTCCCAGAAGTCCTTTCAAAAATGACTCTAATAGTGAAAGCTAATTTGTATTTGGAATTAGAAAACTTGGCTCTGTACGACCCTGGACAAATCATTTAACTCTTAGGGTCTCAGTTTCATGATCTATAAAAAAGAGTTAGAGTAGATGACTTCTAATCTTTCTTGCAACTTGAAAAATCCAATACTAATTACTTTATAAATCATGAAGTAATATAGAAATGTAAATTATCTTTTTTTTTAATTTGGCAGCAAGAATGAAGATTATAGGATTCAAAGATAGAATCTTAGAAATCATTTCACCTAAACCCCATTTTTGTGGATTAAAAAAAACCTAAGACCCAGATAGTTAATATAGTGAATAGTACATATTTAAAAATAAAAGATAACATTACATATAATGGAGAAATGCTTGTTTGATTTATTATTTATTATTTGATAAATTATTTTATTGTGCTTTTTATTTATTTGACATATACATTTTTAAATACTAGTTATAGCAATAAGAAAAGAAAAAGCAATTGCGGGGATAAACAAAGAAGATATATTTTTTGTTTTTTTATTAAAACTTTTTGTTTACAGAATATATGAGTAATTTTTCTACATTGACTTTTGCAAAATTTTCTGTTCCAAATTTTTCCCTTCTACTCCCCACCACCCCCCAGATGGCAGGTAGTCTAATACATGTTAAACATGTTAAAATATATGATAAATCTGACATATGTATACACATCTATACAGTTATCTTGCTGCAAGAAAAATCGGATCTAGAAAGAGAAAAAGAAAAAAACAACAACAACAATAACCTAAGAAGGAAAACAAAATGCAAGCAAACATTCACAGAAAGCGTTAAAATGCTATGATGTGGTCCACACTCAGTTCCCACAGGCCTCTCCAACAGGTGTATATGACTTTCTTCATCACTGAACAATAGGAACTGGTTTGAATCACCTCATTGTTGAAGAGAATCATGTCCATCAGAATTGATCATCATGAAGTCTTGTTGCTGTGTATAATGATCTCCTGGTTCTGCTCATTTCACTTAGCATCAGTTCATGTAGGTCTCTTCAGGACTCTCTGAAATCATCTTGCTGGTCGTTTCTTACAGAACAATAATATTCCATAACATTCATATACCATAATTTATTCAGTCATTCTCCAATTGATGGGCATCCATTCAGTTTTTAGCCACTATAAAAAGGGCTGCCACAAATATTTTTGCTCATGTGGGTCCCTTCCCTTCCTTTAAGATCTCTTTGGAGGAGGCCCAGTAAAAACACTGCTAGGTCAAAAGGTATGCACAGTTTGATAACTTTTTGAGCATAGTTCCAAATTGCTCTCCAGAATGTTTGGATCCATTCACAGTTCCACCAACAATGTATCAGTGTTCCAGTTTTCCCATATCCCCTCCAACATTCATATTTTCTTTTCCTATAATTATAGCCAATCTGACAGGTGTGTAGTGGTATCTCAGAGTTGTCTTAATTTGCATTTCTCTGATCAATAGTGAGTTGGGGCACCTTTTCATGTGCCTAGAAATAGAAATTCTTCACAATTCTTAAAATTGTCTGCTCATATCTTTTGACCATTTATCAATTGGAGAATGGCTTAAATTCTTATAAATTTTCACAAGATATCATCAAAATAATTAGTGACTTAGCAAAGTAGTAAAATAAATACACATAGGAGCAACTAGATGGTACAGTGGATGGAGCATTGACCTTAGAGTCAAGAGGAATTGAGTTCAAATCCAGTTTCAGAAATTTAATGTTTATTAGTTGTGTGACCCTGAGCAAGTCACTTAACTCTAATTACCTCTAATAAAAATAAAATAAACCTACATAAACCATTAGCTTTTCTGTATATTACCAACAGAAAAATGTAAAATTACACCTTTTGTATGTAAACAGTTCGTTTCTGAAGGGGCATAGAAAAACAATATTTGTGTAAGAAAAATGGTTAAAAATCTACTTTTGAAGAAATATAAGTCTCTCAAATAAAATGTGAGGAGAAATACAAACTGCTCTGAGAATCTGATAGAAAACACCGTATCGAAAGGACTTTTTTGAGGGAAGAGCAGTACCTGACAAAACATATAAAAATTCTATTGAAAATAACTACAGAATTTATAAATTATTGAATGTTCACTTACCAAGACACACTCAGGGATTATATAGGTATAACTACAAAATATTCTTTACAGAATTAAAAGTAGAACTGAGTAATTGGAGAGATATTAAAGGTTCGTGGTTGAATCATGCCAACATAAAATAATAAATAACCTAAATAATCTAACCTGTTTTACTTATTTAACATAGTTGGCAAACTACCAAAGGTTTGTCAAATAGAATGTGAATGCCATCCTTTTTTTATTTTCAATTTTTATTTTCTTACTCTGAACTTGACAAACACCAACAAATATGAATATTTCTACATACAAAGAACAGGAAAAAAAAGAGTATTGTATATGAAACCAAGAAACTCTATTAGACACAGGTTATTTTTAAAAACAAGTATATAATACACTCAGCATGTTTCCAGTCTCCCTCTGAAATTTTCTTCTATGCTATTTAAAACTGTTTCATTGTTTCTTTGACATTCTTTTCTTTTAAATTGCTACTATGGAACTAAATAATCCTTTAATCCTTTTACTCCACCTACCCTACCTGCTAGCAAAAAAATAAAAGCAAAGATCAGATTCTTTCTGACCACACCTTTCTATTCTTGTTCCTAGCCTCCCAGACTTTCTCCTGGAGATAAGAACTTTGGTCTAAAGGAAACTCAGTTTAGTTGCTGCAAGGGTTTTCTTAGTTCTAGCTTAAAGGCAAAGTAGTCTAGGTTTATGAGTATATCTCAACTAATTTGAGATTTTGTAAATAAAAGTTATAATTTTAAACCAGTCCTATGACATCTTTTTACCACTTAACCTCTTAGAGTTCCCAGTTGAAGATCTTTTCCTCAAAATTTCATATGATGAAGTGTCTTAGACCATCAGATGAGTCAGGAAAACATTTCCTAGAGTTAGAATAGTCCCTAATACAAGAGGTTGGACTACATAGATGATCTATCTCTTAGAATTCTTCCAGGTCCCAAACATTTTAGCACTGCATTTGTTGAAAGAGCCATGAATGGATGAGGGGAACGCTGTGTTTTGTTTATATTTTTAATTTTATGTTTTGATACATCAGTAACTTTATAACAAACAACTCTCTTATTAATAGTACAATAAAGAAAACAAATATTTAAATAAAAATTTCATCCTCTTCTATAATAGCACTTTGAGGACTTAAAAAATTTCACACAAAGCTACTATAACTCAAGGGAAGTTTTTATTTGAAATGCCAGGGAGTGGAAGCTGGAACAATAAAAGGATATAGCTATAGAAATTACCAAAACATTAGTCCATGAAGGAAAATAAGTTAGGATTGGGGACATGATGATCTGAGATGATCCTGCTAGAGATCATCCTTGGAATTGGTAAGCCCAGGTTTTGTGAAGCTCTAATCTCTCCTAAACATGAGTGAGATGTGTGTGTGTGTGTGTAAAGAGAGAGAGTTTTATAGATAGGTAGATATAGATATTTATATGTATAATACACACACACACATATCAAAGATCCAAGTTATCCTGATGAGAACCCTAATTTTGTAGAAAGGGAGTGGTTTCTTTCTCTCAATATGTCTAATTGGTTTCCTGTCTTTAATGTCGGGAATAGGAAAACATCAAATATTGGTCAGGGGAAAAGCCCTGCTATACAATATGAAAATTTCAAATATGAGAGTTTCTAGGCCAGGAGCAGGGTTTGGAGGTTTAAATTTTAGTTGATTGATTTTTTTTATCCTTTTTTAAGTGTAGTTTATTGAATGTCCAAAACACTGATCTCTTACTTCTATCTTTTATTGATTAAGGTGTTTAGAGATATGAAATTTCCCCTAAATACTCTTTGACTACACCTCAAAATTTTTATTCCACATGTAAGATTTTTTTAAAGGGAAGGAAACCACCACTACCATAACCTCTACCTTCCCCACTTCATCCAGAGTAGAAATCTGCAAAAAAGGGAGCATAGGTCAGAAAGGAAAAACAAAACAAAAAACAAAACAAAACACAAAAAATTCAGAGAGTATTTGAGTACCATCCCATTCACCTAAATGAATGTGACAATTAAATATCCATATCATTTACGAGTTTTGTAGTTCATTGTAAGGAAGAACACATAGGTTTATATTTTCATTGGGAATTAGATTGGGTATGTGATTTCATGGCATATCCTAATAAGGAAATTCCCACTTACCAATGTGGACAGTCTTAAAGCCTTAAACCAGAAGTCCCAACCTTGAGTCCATGGACAGATTTCAAGGAGATTCAGGAATTTGGATGGGGACAAAAAATTTTAAATTCTAATAAATGAAATGTGGCATTTTTCTCAATAATGTATGTATGTAAACAACTTTCATTCTAATATCTTTTTTAAAAATTTAACTTGCCTATTTTAAAAAATATTGTCTATTTAATGTCACTAAAAAGCATATATTTTATTACATTTTAATAACAATGTACTTGAATGCTTTTCTAATTTTGTGTACTTAAAAACATTTTTCTGAGATGTCCAAAGGCTTTAAATTAGATTGCCGTAAGGATCCCATGATCCTTAAAATCTTTTTAACTTATTCCTTCCTCATTGTAAAGACATAAAGGGGGAGAGAGGACAGGAGTCCTGTTGTTTGCTTAAAATGTAAAAAAAAAAAAAAAAAAGTAAAATGTAAAAAGCCTTAAAGAACAACCAAAGGCATTATAAGATAAGTGATTTGCACAGGATTTACATTGCTAGATCTTCTCTGAAATGGGAACTTAAACTCATATATATATTTGAACTCATCAAAAAAATAATTTTTTTTTCATAAATTGAAAATGAACATTGTTCCTTATGTTTTGTTGCCTTTAAGTCATTCAACCTGAGTTCCCCAAAGAATTCTCTGATATTATTAGATTGTGAGTTTTTTGAGGACAGGGACTGTCTTTTGGCCTCTTTTGTGCATTTAACACTGTGATAGTCACATAGAAAACACTTTATATATGTTATTTGATTGGTTGACTAAAAGTTGTAAAACAGTTGCCTATCTGCATCGATAAAGGGAGCTTTCTAATGTAAAAGTTTTCTATGCCAATGAAATCATAGGTCATGTTCTCCCACTCCAAAAAATATGGTGTTCATTTGTATTATGGCAATCATTGTCTATATTAGACTGCTTAAAACAAACAGCCAAACTCCTGTCCCACCTAACCTTTGATGTTCCTGCTCTGAGTGGGGAGATTAGGGACATGTATTTAACTAGTCCACATTCAACTACAAAGCTCACTCAGAGTGATTGTTGTCCTGGCCAAAGTCCTATCAGAGGCACAGGTGTTCCCTGCTTCCTTCAGATCTGGGGGGTTACTACTGAGCCACACTGGACCCAGGAGCTTACATCCCAGAACTAATCAATGTCTCTGAAAATTTGCTGGGCTTCTGCCATTTTCTCCTCAGTTCCAAACTCTGAGGATGTCTCCACCCCTTAACACATCCCTAGGGGAAAGGCTCTGAAATTTGTCCACTAGAGACAAGTACATCATGAGTGGTGCTGTTCAAATAATCTGGAATCTTCTGGGAGAAGCTGGGGAGGAGTGAGTTATATCCACCCTGGGCACAGGTGAAAGAGATCCTCTTCATGGGGAGGGAGCTGCTGGCTTCTTTCTTCCTCTTTGTAATGGAGGAGGGGGAACAGGGACACAGCAATTTGTTTAAAATGTAAACACTAGAAAGAAAGTTTTCCCTCCAATTTAATCTCTCGTTCAACTCTTCTTCCCAGTGATGGGAATTTTCATATCTTCCCTAAAAGATGAATTTCCCCCTTAAATTAGGTTCCATAGGAACGAGAAAGTAACAATATTTCTAGCTAACATAATCTAGTAAGGTATTAGTGAAAATTGAAAAGGTATTAAATCTATCATTAGCCAATATGAACCTTTATTATGTCTCTATCAGTGAAATCACAAAAACGGCTTCACTCTGAATCAGTTCAGATGTCTCTGAATTCATTTTTGCATTTTCTGACAGCACAATATTATTCCATTATGTTTAGAGGCCACAGTTTTTTCTTCAGCTGTTAGGTAAGTGCATTGTTTATTTCCATTTATTTTGTTTTACAAATTGAACTAGTATTAATGTTTTGATATATAGGGAATCTTTATTTCTGTCATTTACCCTTTAGTGTGTATATCCAATAGTGAGATTGTTAGGTCAAAGGGTATTTTTTTGATGAGTCCAAATTGCTTTCCAATAATTAAACCAAGACACAATTTATGTGGGTGCTTTTCATGGCATTTTTAAAAGAAAGGTTATATTGATTTTTTTTTCATTGCTGCCATAGAGTTTGCACATAATAAGTGCCTAAAAATGTTGATTGATTGATCAACAGTAGATGTCCCCATTGTAACAAAGTGCTGAGTAAAATAAACTGATTCATTGACCTTACCTGGCAGCATTTATCTCCCTCCACTCCTGTATGATCACTACTTCTCTATAAGAGGAGAGGCCTATGTTACATCATCGGTCAATGTGTTGATCCAAATTCCCAAGTATTTTAGTGTTACTTTCCCTTACATTATGATGGTTATTTATGTATATTATTTCTCTTGATTTTATTTATATTATTCCTTATCAATTCATATGTCTTCCCAAATTTCTCTGGCTTTTACCCCATATCCTTTTTCATAAGTATATATAAGTATAACTTCCTTTTCATAAGCTTTTTCTTCTTCCAGAAGCCCTACATTGAGGCAAACAAACAAAAAAGAAGTATTTTAAGGTAGATGAAATGTTCCACTACCACATAGCTGGAAAGTAATCCTTCATCATATACTGGTTCTCTGACAAGTGTTCAGCAGAGGAAAGCAGAGTTCATCAGAAAGACACATAGTTTTCAATAACCAGAAAATATGTATATGAACATAGCCTGGGCTTTAAATCAGCGTACAATATTACCGCATTTAATATCCTTGTAGCCTGAGCAGAAGTGATGGAAACTACGAAGTATGGAGCCACCTAGTGGAAAGTTGCATAAGAGGTTCTTGATTTTCTAGATTTTTGTTCAATCATGTATAAGTATACCCGTATAAGTTGTATTTATGTTTGTATAAGAATCCCAGAATCTCATATTTGGAAGGGAACATAGAAGTTTAACCTTCCTATTTTATAGATGAGGAAACTGAGGTCCAGAAAAGTAGAATAAAAAAACTAACCAGAGTTGAGAGTAGAAACAAGGTCTTCTGAACCCCAATACAGTGTTTTTCCTACCATACCTGTCATGAAAAGAAAAAAAAAATTCTATTTAATATATTAACTCAAAAAGTCTGCACAAGTATAACTGACATTTATATTCCACTTTAAAGTTGTCAAATCATTTTACATGTTACCTCATTTGTTCCTCACAACACTGAAGCTCAAATATTATTATTATGTCCATTTAACAGATGAAGAAACTAAGGAATGAGGGCAATTCAATGTCACCCAGTTAATTTCTAAGTCAATATTCAAGTCCAGGAGCTCTTTACTTCAAGTTTGTTGCCTTAACCACTATACTATGCTATAGTTTCAAGTAAGAAAATACAAATGGCAACACAGATCTTTGTCCTTTTCAATTGAACTGCGCCTGATAAATTATCTGGCAGCTAGGTAGTGCTAATAGATAGACAGATAGATTGCCATGCCTGGAGTCAGGAAGACTTGAATTCAAATCTGGCCTTAGACACTTATCAGCTGTGTGACCTTGGGCAAGTCACTTAACTCTGTTTGCTTCAGTTTCCTCATCTGTAAAACAAACTGGAGAAAGAAATGACAAATCACTCTAGTATCTTTGTCAAGAAAATCCCAAATGTCACAAAAAGTCAGACATGACTGAAATGACAAAATATGACATATTATCAGCTAACATAGCTGTTAATACTATCTTAATATTGAAATACTTGAAGAGTTTCAAGTATTTAATGAATATTGAAGACTTAATAAGTCTTCATATATAGATGACTTCTTGGATTCCTTCCCTCTCTCAATCAATGGTCTTATGATCTGTGGATACTCTTTTCAAGGATGCAGATAACAGTTATCCATGCTTTGTCATCCTATGTGATTATTGTCCATTTTCTTCCTTAAATCCCTCATAAAGGATATATCTAAAATGCTGAAGGATTTCATCTTGGTAAACCTTTATCATCCCTTGATTATAAAATTATTCTATGCATACTTCTATTCATCAGTTCTTTCTCTGGATACAGATAGCATTTTTATTATATATTCTTTGTTTCTATGTTCTATATTGATTTCTATGTACTCTTTACATTCTTTATTTTTAATTTTTGTATTTATAATCATCAAAAGGGATTACACTAGGTATTTCAGATTCTTTCAGTTCTAAAACTATGATCATATGACCTGGTGAGCATATTCTCCCTCTTTTATGCCTCACCTGAGGTGACTCTTCAGAGCACTATTGAGTAATGTTATCTCCAGTTTTATTGATGAAGAATCTTGCAATCTTATAATATACTTGAAGGATACCTTGTCTGAGGAAAATATTTAAGGCTGTGTCAAATGCTTTTTAAAAAATTATTAACAATTTTCTTGTGTAGCATGATATTTGTGGAAATATGTATAGAAGAATTTCCCATGCTTTACATATATTGGATTACTTGTTTTCTAGGGGAGGGGATAAGGGAAGGGAGGGGGAAAATTTGGAACACAAGGTTTTATGAGGGTGAATATTGAAAATTATCCATGCATATATTTTGAAAATAAAAAAAAAACTTTTAAGAAATCATCAAATAGTAAGCAGATTCAATTCTTGTATTTCTTATACATTTCAGCCATTTGTATAACTATGATCTGCAGAAAATTATCTTCCTTCCTAGATTTTTCCATTATGGCACCCCAGCACTGATCTCACCTTGGAACTTTCCCAATTCCTTGGAACTGGGGACTCTTCACCCTGGTATATTAATCTTTCCCTTTTCACCCAGAAACATCCCTTTACCATGCTAGTCTCTTCTCCCATTGGTAAATTCCTCTAAAACCTCTATTTTGAAGAAGGTTCCAAAGAAGCCAACTTTCACTAGCTTCCAGTCTCTGTTTCTGACTTTCCAGACTTTGATACAATAATGTAGAGGGCCACAGACAGTGGGGGAACTCTGGGTGAGGTAGAAGAGCTTCAGCCCAGAGGGGACCTGCTGACAATGTCTGGTTCAGCTCCCCATCTTCCCTAAGGATTCTCAGCCTTCCCGAGAAGTCAGGAGGCAGTGACAACCTGTGTGGTAGTTAAAGCAGAGTGATAACAAGTGGCAAAGAATCATTTACATACAATAACAAGTTGTTTATGTGGTCCAGCTTGCAAAGTATATAGTTAGCACATGCACAGTGTTGCTTTGGTTATATAAGGGTATTAGGGTATATAAGGCTGAAAGAATTTGGAATAATCAGATTCCATGTTTGACCATCCACATGAGTCCTGCCTCTTCACTCCTCTTCTAAGACTAAGGACTCGGCTGGTCCTGAGATCTTCCAGAGAGTTAGTCTGGACACATTTGGCATTCAACATGGGGCCCTTGCAAAGCAGAGCACAAAGCAGCTCGACTGACAATAGTTCGAGCTCAGCAGTGGAGTCCTCATGACCTGGGAAAGGAAGCGGGAAGATTGGGTAAGGGGTCATCTGGTCATTTTTGGTTTTCAGCCAAAATGAGGCAAGTGCTAACAATAGAGCCTCCCTCCAGAGGGAAGTATGAACAAGTCTTAGGTTAGAAGAGAAGTAAGGTTTGTTGGTGACTCAGAAGCAGATCAAAGCGTTCTCAGATGTGGAGGAGAGGTCGGAGCCAGAGATATGGAAGGGAGTGGGAGAACAACTAACTGAATACAATGGGATAAAATTGACTTTAAGGAACCCCACACATAAGAAAAAGAAAAAGACAGCATGGAGTGTCAAACCAGTAAGTATCGGGAGAAAAACAAGCAGAGTTGGTGCCTGTAGCCAAGGAAGGTACTGCAGGTGGGATTGAGCTGAGGAAGTCTTTTTTAATATTTTGTTGGTTTACATTGTTTATTACAGCTCTGGGAGGTTTCACAGGCATGGAGCATTGGGAAGGAAGGGAGATAAGGATTGCCCAGGGAGGTTTGAGGGCATGGTGTTCCCCATTTCCCAGCCCACTTTTACTTTCCCCTAAGCCTCCTCATGGCCTCCTTTGCTTCCAGAACCTCCTCCCTCAACTCCACCTTCATGGGCAGGAGGAGGAGGAGTGGGAGGGATGGTGACATCAGCCCCACAGCACAGTTCAGTCCTCTTATGTCCCAAGGCAAGGCAAAAGAGTAGAGACCTTTTACTTTAGGTAGGATTACTATTGAGCACTTCAGCTTTTTAGGCAGGGCCACTGTGGAAGGCCTGACAGCACTCTCACCTATCCCCACCAAATGGAAAGTAAATACACCTGTGTTGGTGGAAGAGTGGCCCTTAACCAGTGAAAAAATCCAAGCCTTATTAAATACATACTGGAGCAACTTGACCAAGGCCACCTACAACCTTTTCTAAGTCCTTGGAAGAAAACTGGAAAATTGGAGGATGTTCACTGATTTGAGTAAAATGAATGAACAGATGGAAACTATGGGAACTCTTCAGTCTGGGCTTCCATCTCCTACTCAATTGCCTAGGGAATGGCCTCTTTGGGTTATAGACATTAAGGATTGTTTCTACTTCATCCCTCTGGCTAAGGGGGATATGAAAAGATTTGCCTTTTCAGTGCCCGGCATTTATTTAGCTAAGCCTTATAAAAGATTTGAATGGACAGTTTTGCCACAGGGAATGTGTTAAATGTACGTGGCTGCTGCTCTTACTTCAGTAAGAAAAGCATTTCCAAAAGTTATGTTATTCCATTGCATGGATATATCTTGGGATGTGCATCTGAGGAGCAAATGTTAGAAGCATGCCTACAAAAAACCATAGAAACATTAAAGAACCACCAGTTGTATATAGCGCCAGAAAAAATTCAAAGGCACATTTCTTTTCAATATTTAGGATATGAAGTATGTCCCAAGGTACTTACAGTGTAATGCTCCAAAAGAAACTGAGGCAGTACTACAGATTGGAGACTATTTAATGTTTTATTGATAGTAAATGAGCTATAGGTGAGACTGAATGGGACTTGTGTCTCAAAACACCCAGTCCCAGAGAGTTAGACTGGCAGCCATTAGACAGCTGTCTGGATCTCAAAGTATCTATGGATCAGTGAGTTTGCTCCAATGATTCTTATAGGGCTCCTAGCCCTCAGGGGAAAAAGAGCTCAAGAGGAAGGGTGGGGGGAGGGCACTGGGGTGATTAGAGTTCCAGGAAAGGACTATCAATTCAGTTCTGACAGGTTGGGGGTATAGAGAAAGGATCATAAATTCTGATAAGTTTGGGAAGAAGCTAGGAGCCACTGAGTCTGAAGCCAAAAGGTAAGGAGTATGTCTAGGTATTTGAGATGGGCCATCTAGAGGTTTTATGACTCTTTGGAATGCTAACTCTGGAACCCATTTATCTCAGTGGTGGTGGTGGTGGTTGCTATTGAGGCAGAACAATTAAGGGAAACAGACAGTGAAACTGTGGCATAACAAAGGTACAAAAACTTTCTTTAAGAACAGAGAAGTTGAACACCTTAAATGACTTTCAGAAATTGATAGGAGATATCCAATGGATGTGCCCAGTGTTAGGCTTAACTACTTATCAATTACAACCATTGTAAGACATTTTATGCGGAAAAACTGCTTTAGACTTACCCTGCCAGCTTACAAAAGAAGCCCAAGAGTCTTTGAGAGAGGTTGAACTGGCTTTATCCAATGTGGTGGAAAGAGTCATTCAAAAAACCTTGGAAATATCAGTTTTTGCTACAAAAGAGGCACCTACAGCAGTCCTTCATCAAGGAGACAGTATGATTGAGTGGGTGAACCTCCAAGCACAATCAGAGCAAAGCCTTGTTCCTTACCCAGTGCCTGTGGCTAGAATCTTATTAAAGGCCATTAAGCAAGTAATACAATTATCTGGGATAGGAAATCAATATATGCTGTGAAACCATGGCCACAGCTCCAAATTTTACACATGGATCCCCCTTAAATATAACCTAGCTATTACATAATTGGCCATGAATTTTTAAAGAGTTTCCCAGGTTCCTCTTAAAGGACCAACCATCTTTACAGATGCATCCAAACATAACATTTGTGCTGTGTATTCTCTTAGCTATAAAAAGAGTAGTCAGAACTTCCTTTCAGTCGACTCAGCAGAATGAGTGATACGCAATTATGCTAACTCTTACTTATTATCCAGAAGATGTAAATATAATATCTGATTCAGCTTATTCAGTAGATGTGGTCCAAAGAATTGCCATAGGCCAAATAAAATTTGCAGCCTCTAACATATATCAGCTTTTTAAGGAACTTCAGGAGCAAGTGAGAAAACATCCAGGTAAGTATTATATTTTACATGTCCACTCTCATATGGGACTTTCAGGTCCTATTTTTCATGGAAACTCAAAGGCAGATTGCCTTCTCACCATGTTAGCCAACACTTCTCTACTTCAGGCAGCCCAAGAATCTCATTCTAAATATCATCAGGCTGCACGAGCTTTATGTCTGCAGTTTGGGATAACAAGAGAAGAAGCGAGGAGCAGAATAAAAGCCTGTATGGCTTGCCTTCCTTTCCACAATCCTACATTCCCTCCAGGGAAGAACCCTTGCGGTTTGGGACCCAATGAAATTTGGCAGATGGATGTGACCCATTATAAATCTTTTGGCCATCTATCTTTTATCCATGTTGTAGTGATCACCTTTTCAGGATTTACTTTTTTTTTTTTTTTTGCTGAGGCAGTTGGGGTTAAGTGACTTGCCTAGGATCACACAGCTAGGGAATGTTAAGTGTTTGAGGCCAGATTTGAACTCCTGACTTCAGGGCTGATGCTCTATCCACTGCACCACCTAGCTGCCCCAGGATTTACTTTTGTAGTACCAGCAACAAAAGAGATGGTTTGGGTGGTCACTGAATTCCTTACACAGGCCTTTGCAATTATGGGCAGGCCACAAGCAATAAAAACAGATAATAAACCTGTATATACTTCTAAACATTTTGCACACTTTTGTGCACAGTATCAGATTTCACACACCACTGACATATCCTTCAGGCTTCAAGGACAGGCAATTGTAGAGAGGAAAAATAGAGAAATCAAGATGCTCCTCCAAAAGCAAAAGAAAGGGGGAGCCACAGGTAATCCTAGAGAACTTCTAAACAGCCCTTTACACCATCAGTTTTTTGGTTTTTAATGAGGATGCACTGGCTCTGGCAGACAGGTTTCATTAAGTGCCAGAAGGGCAGTGAGCAATGTGAGCAGCTCCAATATCTTTAGATAATTCCCAGGTGATATGGAGAGATCTGGAGAGTGGTAAATGGAAGGGGTCAGATAGGTTAACTGCTTGGGGCAGAGGGTTTGCTTGTATCTCTATAGATGGAGAAAGAATTAGATGGGTGCCAATGAGCCATATCTACCTTGTTCATCAGAGAGAGGCAAAAAAAGAGAAGACTCTCAAAACAAAGGAGAAGACCCAAGAAACATCATACAATACATACAATAGCAAGTTGTCCCGCATGCAAAGTATATAGTTAGAGCATGCATAGTGTGCTATGGTTATATAAGGGTATTAGGATATATAAAGCTGAGAGAATTTGGAAGAAACAGACTCCCATGTTTGACCATCCACGTGAGTCCTATCTCTTTACTCCTCTTCTAACACCAAGAACTCGGGCTGGTACCAAGGTCCTCCAGAAAGCTAGTCTGGACACAACACAATGACCCCTCTTCTTTCCTCTCTTCTCCCAGTTTTTAAATGCCTTTTTGTGTATTGTATTTTTCCATTAGACCATAAGTTCCTTAAAGGTAGGAATTGTCTATTTGGATGTTTCAGTAATAATTCAGTACTCAGCACAGTACTTGGCAAATAATAAGCATTTAACAAATGCTTCTTGGCTTGCTTTGCCTCCCTTTTCTCTGAGTTATACCTAAATGTCTCTCATATTTAACCTCTACCAATCTGCTGACTCTTTACTTGTTTGGTACTGACTGATATGCTCAGATATCCCATATTCTTAAAAAAATAAATAACTCTTTATATGGTCCTGCCATCTTCTCAAGTTAATATGCTATAGTTCTCCATTTCACATTCACTTTTCAATCCCTCAAAAACTGAATTAGGAATCTCTACTTGAAATTATTCTTTCAAAGGTCATCAGTGTGCCATCTCTTAATTGATAATTTTAATGGTATTTTCTCTATTCTCCTCTCTCTTGACCATTCTGCAGATCTTAATGCTTTTACCTACCATATTTTCTGTGTATTTTATCCAGCCTTGGCTTCCATGAGACTGGTGGATCCAACTGGCCATTCCTTCTCAGTGTCCTTTGCTGACTCACTATTCTTTTCTTGGCCCCTACTAAGAATAACCTTCAAAATTCATTCCTAGATCTTGTACTCTTTCTCTTTATTCTCCCTCTCACTGATCTCACTTTCTCTCATAAGTTCATTTATCACCTTTATAAAATAGATCCCCTAAAGCCCAATTCCACATTTTTGATTATCTATTGGACATCTTAATCTAACTATACCAGTAGCACATCAATAAAATGATAAATGTCTTTCCCATTTGGTTGAAAAGTCTTCAAGGACAGGAACTTTTTGCTTTTCTTTCTTGCCCCAACTCTTACTTCATTGGCATATGGTACTTGATAAATGATTAATGACTAATAATTTTTTTTTTTGTTGAATTGAATTGAATTGAACTGAATCTCTCCATTCCCTTCTTCCAATTCCTGGTGCCACAATCCTAGTTCAAATGCACATCACCTTAACTACTGCAATAACCTCCAAATCTGTCTCCCTATCTATAGGCTTGAAGAACACAGCATATAAGGATCATTTGGAAAATTAGGGAATTTTAGCCCAACTACTATCTTCTAGTATTTAAATTTGTATCTTTTAAGAGGGATTAGACTATTGGAAAGTAGCTCCCTATTTAGTTTAGGGCAGCTAAGTGAAACAGCAGATGAAGTACCAGATCTGTAATTAGGAAGACCAGAATTCAAATACAGCTTCAGTCACTTACTTTGCTATGTGACCCCAGGAAAGTCACTTAACTGTTTGCCTCAGTTTCCTCATCTATAAAATGATCTGGAGAAATAAATGACAAACTACTTCAGTATCTTTGCCAAGAAAATCCCAAATGAGGTCATGAAGAAAGTAGACAGAACTAAAATGATTGGACAATTATAAATATAGCTTATCTAGTTTTGAGATTTGTAAAATGCTTCACTTACATTATTGCACATAATCTGCACCACAGCTCTATGATGCAAATGCCATTATTATATCACCATTTTCCAGATAAAGAAATGGAAACTTAGAGAAATTTGGTGACTTGCTCAGAATCAAATAGCTAGTAAGTAACCTGAAACAGAATTAGAACCAAAATCCACCATGAAACATTACATCTCACTTTTTCTCCCTTTAACCATCACTCTGCTTGTTGAGGAACTTTAGCTACATGTAAAGTAGCATGTGTGATACTGAATATGAAAGAAATTTTCCAAAATACAAAACTATCCAAAAGTGGAGTGGGCTGCTCACTGGTAGAGTCTATACAACTTTCTTTAGGTGATATTATAAAAAGAATTCCAATTCAGATTGAAAGAATAGGGTTTGGCAATCCCTTTGTACTCTGAAATTCTAGGATTCTCTCACTCACTAGTCTATCTAAATTATCACATTATATGTGACTGCTAAATAATCTTAATAAATGATAGGAAATCATTGCTTATCTCAAAAATTTTCAGTGGTTCACTGTTGCATATGAGATAAAATACAAAATTCTTAACTGGTCCTCCACAATCTAGTTCAAAGCTACCTTTCTAATCTTTTTTTTTTTTAATTAAAGCTTTTTATTTGTATAACATATGTATGGGTAGTTCCTCAGTATTGATCTTTACAAAGCTTTCCATTCCAAATTTTACCCCCAGCCCCCACCCCTCCCCTAGATGGCAGGAAGTCCATTACATGTTAATAATGATAAAATACTTGACAAGTTGTTGTGCAAGAAAAATCCTATCTACAAGAAAAAAAATCTGAGAAAGAAAACACACTGTAAGCAAACATCAATAAAGAGCATGAAAATGTTATGTTGTAGTCTACATTTCATATCCCTCTCTCTGGGTTTATATGGCTTTCTTCACTGAACAATTGGGACTGGTTTGAGACATTTCTTTGTTGCAGAGAGCCATGACCATCAGAGTTGATCATCATATAGTATTGTTGTTGCCGTATATAATGATCTCCTGATTCTGCTCATTTCACTCAGCATCAGTTCATGCAAGTCTCTCCAGGCCTCTCTGAAATCATCTTGCTGGTCGTTTCTTACAGAACAATAATATTCCATAACATTCATATACCATAATTTATTCAGCCACTCTCCAATTGATGGGCATCCATTCAGTTTCCAGTTTCTAGCCACTACAAAAAGGGCTGCCACAAATATTCTTGCACATGTGGGTCCCTTTCCCTCCTCTAAGATCTCTTTGGGTACCTTTCTAATCTTGATTCATATCATACACTTTCATGTATTCTCTTTCCAGAACATACATGACTACTACTACTAGTTATTTCCCACTAATATATTGTACTCTCCTGTCTCTGAATTCTTTTGTAAAATGTACTCCATGCCTGGGATTTACTGGTTTCTTAATTCTGCCTTTTCCAGTTTCTATTCCTTCAGAATTTGATATGATCTCTGAATAGTCTTCCAATTTGCCAATTAAAAGAACATTTTTTCCCCCTAAAACATTTAGCTAGATGTCTCCCTTGTCCTCATGCCTGGAAATTTATAAATATATGTTCATATCTTATCCTTCTACCCCCAAGAATAAGTAAATTCTTTAAGGGCAAGCAGTGAATAATTTTTATCTTTCTATTCCCAGAACCTCACAATGTGCCTTATATATAATAGAAGTTTAATTGATATTTGTTCAATTGAATTGTAGCTTTTGAATATCACATGGCATGATGAAATGCCAAATAAGTAGCAGAAATAGTAGATATTTTGGTTTTATAAGTTCAAAAGAAGAGAATGTTACTGTAATTGCAATGGGCTGGAAAGACTTAATAGAAGAGTTGGCTATGAAGTTAATTTCTATATTTATCTTTAAGAGGAAATAACACATCTACCTTACTCATCCCCAGCATTCCAGGGATGAACAAAGAATAGTCATTACTTTTAGGAAGATACTTTGATCTCTCTTCATGAAAGGGACACAATGCCTAGATGGTACCAATAAATGTACATGGTAGGTTACCTAGAGATGGTTATCCCAAGTGCAAGGTGCTTTATAGGTCTTTGTCTACTCAAAAAACAAGACCACATATATGTTTTAACTTGATCAGCTATCTAGATGAGACAATTAGTTCAACACAAAGGCAGTTAATGAAATGACATATAAGAAAAGTTACAAGAAAATATATCCCTCCCTCATGAAACTGGGACACCCTCCCCAAAATATACACACCATTCCTGGGGAAAGTAGATACCTATGTATAGCATAACTAAAGAGGCATACACATAGTGACCATGTATCAACAAGGTATATATATATAATATACTTAATGGTATTATTACCCTACTTTCCAGAAATCTACTTCCCCATGATTTCTGCTGTCTGCTACTTCCCAAATGCTGCTGGATGCACAGTCTCTGATGAATGCAGGGAACAATCCTCTAGAAATGTGACCATTGAGATTCTCAGCTTCTTGCTTTGAGATCTAGCAGCAGACTTAGCTACCTCTTCCTCAAGAGAACAATGGAGTATTATTCTCCTTTAGTTCAAAGTCTAAAGGTCTTTATTTGAATAGCTCTTTTAGAAAAATATTCACTTCAACCACAGATTAGCAACAAAGAGGAGAAAAGAGAAGTTCTCCATACTTTTTTTTTTGTTGTCTTTTGCAATGAGAAGCCTGTCTTATCTCCAGTCTTCTCTGTCCTAGTCACAAATCCCTTTAGAACAAAGACCATAGACATACCTAGTTGAAAAGCTATTGCACTCAGCTTCCTCTGACTTTTCTTTAAGTAAAACTTCTTGGTCTCTGAGCTTAAAGTCTTCATGGGCAGCTTCAATCTGACAAGTATCTCATGTACCTCCTGATTTGAATCTCTGAAGACCAGTCTCTACCTGCTCATTATTCATGTGAAAGTACAATCAAATAACTTCCAAATAACTCTGAGGCTCAGGGTTCCCTAGTTTTTCAACTCCAAGCCTTTTCTGCTCTCTTATACAGATAATTAGGTGAGGAAAATTTCTGGAGGAAAGTGGTCTAGCCACATTCCTGGCCTTTCATATGTAGATACAGCCAGCAAAGTTGGAAAGGCTTAGATCTCACCATATACCAACTTCAAAAATGCAAGCGGCACTTGGTGTCACTTTAAAGCACTCCAACTGAGGCAAAGATCTTCTGAATCCAGTACCAACCATCTCTGAGGCTGAAAAATATGAGGCTTTATTAGAGGCTCAGTGAATAAAGCAGAGCAGTGAAGGATAAATGCTGAATCCTGAAGAAGGGAACTGAGTGGGGGTAAATTGAATTGAGTTTAAGGTTAAAAACTTCACTGGCTAAGAAGTTTTATGTCTAAAAATTATAAAGAACCCCCTCTCCATCATTATGAAAAATATGAATAAGTAAGTAAATGAATGAGAATGAATGAATGTCACTTAATGCTTTGAAAGAAACAAGTATTATGCTAAACACTAGGAGTATTAATAGAAAAGTGAGACAAGTTCTGGTTTTAAGGAGCTTCCTTTCCAAATGAGAAACATTTATAGAAGCACAGTTGAAAGGTCTGGTGGTCCTTTGAGTTCAGTAACAGGATGGATAGCAAAGCCTAGGATAGTCCTGAGGGTATATCAATAGATCATATGGCAATGCTAAAGGTCTAAGATTTGAGAGGGACCTCAGTGGTCATGTACTACAAAACACACATAAAAGAAATTCATACACACAACACACACACACACACACATACACATACCAATAACATGCCTAGCAAATAGTCCCTGAACCTCTATTTGAATATTTCTAAGGACAAGGAATCCACCATTTCTTAAGGAAAATTATTTTTACTATTATAAATACCCAAATTAAGCACCCAGAGAAAGAACTGATAAATATAAGTATGGATATAGAATGATTTTATGTATATGTGTGTTTGTGTGTATTTGTGTCTAATGGTAACCATCTATAAGGTGAAGTGTGGGGAAAGAAAAGAAGGAAGAAAAAGGGAAAAAAGAAAGTTACATGGTAAATTTAATATATATTTTAAAAGGAATAACAAGTTATACATAAAAGATTTATTTTTTCATATGTAATTATCTTTTTTCTATTCTATGTTATGGAGATATTTGTTTTATTTCTTAAATTCAAAACAAAATTTAAAAAAAGATATTCCACTTTTGAACAATTCTAATTGTGGTAAAGTTTTCTAACATCAAGCCTAAAATTCTCTCATTACATCCTTTCTCCCCAGGGCTCCTGGTTTTTCCCACTGAAACAAAACAGAACAAATCTAATCCTTCTTCTGAATGAGTCCTTCAAATTCTTGAAGATAGTTAGCATTTTCCCCTCTGTCTTCTTTTCTCCCGGCTAAATATCTGTAATTCCTTCAATTTGTGTTCATATGACATGGTCTCAAGGTTCTTCACCATCCTAGTTGACCCCCTTGTAGATGCCCTCTAGTTTATCAATATCTTGTTTAAACCACATTACCCAAAAAATGAATATAATGCTGCAAATGAAGTCCAATGAGGGCAGAGTCTAATGGGACTTTCTCTTTCTCCCTGGAAGTTATGTCTCCCTTAATGCAATCCAAAGTCACATTAGCCTATTTAGCTTCTACATCATTCTATTGACACATACTGAGTTGGCAGAACATCAAAAACCTCCAGATCTTTTCCAGAACAACTGCCATCTGATCATGCTTCTTCTGTTTTATACTTAGAAAGTTGATTTTTTTTGCACCCAAGTGAAAGATTTTACCTTTATCTTTATTGAATTTCATCTTTTTGGATTCAGTCCAATATTAAACAATTGGATTTACACTCTAAGAAGTCATCAATAAAAAGCCCCTTTATATGCCAAAGTACTTAAGAGTATCACTGACAGCAAAAAATTGGAAACAAAGTAGATGCCCATTGATGAGAGAACAGCTATACAAACTATAGTACATGAATGTAAAAGAATGTTACTATTCTGTAAGCAGAGCCAAGAAAACAATGTATACAATGATATTAACAATGTAAGTGGAAAGAAGAAACACACATACATACATATGCACACACATGGAACATGGAAAAATTATAAAGATCAAGCATAACTCAAAAGAAGAGCCACGAAAGAACACTCCCAATCTACCCCTTATCTGGAATGGAAAGAAACATCCATAGATACACCTTGCAAAAGTTTTCAAATTTTTCATTGTACTGATCAACTGTTTTGCTTTTTCCTTTTTAAATTTTTTAATCCACTCTGGAATGAGTGAAGTAAAGAATACTGGGAAAAACTGGGGAAAAAAATTCAACAATTTTTAAAAATGAAAACAAAAATAAAAAAATGTTAAATAGTGTATGACCAAAGACAATTCCTGAGGTACTCCATTAGAGATCTCCAACAATAGGAGCTTTGAACCATTAGCAACTATGAATCTAGACATCCAATAAGGTCTAAATCAGATTAGCTGATTGTGTTATTATTTCATTTAAATCTATCTTCTTTACAAGAATACTATGAAATGTTTTATTAAAAATTTTGTTATATCTGAGGTACCACTACACACCTGTCAGATTGGCTAAAATGACAGGAAAAGATAACGATGAATGTTGGAGGGGATGTGGGAAAGCTGGGACACTGATACATTGTTGGTGGAACTGCAAACTGATCCAACCATTCTGGAGAGTAATTTGGAGCTATGCTCAAAAAGTTATCAAACTGTGCATACACTTTGACCCAGCAGTATTTCTATTGGGCCTATATCCCAAAGAGATCTTAGAGGAGGGAAAGGGACTCACATGTGCAAGAATGTTTGTGGCAGTCCTTTTTGTAGTGGCTAGAAACTGGAAACTGAATGGATGCCCATCAATTGGAGAGTGGCTGAATAAATTATGGTATATGAATGTTATGGAATATTATTGCTCTGTAAGAAACGACCAGCAGGATGATTTCAGAGAGGCCTGGAGAGACTTGCATGAACTGATGCTGAGTGAAATGAGCAGAACCAGGAGATCATTATACACAGCAACAACAATATTACATGATGATCAATTCTGATGGACATGGCTCTCTGCAACAAAGAAATGTCTCAAACCACTTCCAATTGTTCACTGAAGAAAACCATATACACCCAGAGAGAGGGATATGAAATATGGACCACAACATAACATTTTCATGCTCTCTATTGAGGTTTGCTTTGCATTGTGTTTCCTTTCTCTGATTTTCTTTTTTTTTTTTCTTGTAGATAGGATTTTTCTTGCACAACTTCTCAAGCATTTCAACATTATTAACATGTAGTGGACTTCCTGCCATCTAGGGGAGGGGAGGGGACTGGGGGTAAAATTTGTAATGGAAAGCTTTGTAAAGATCAATGCTGGGGAACTACCCATACATATGTTATACAAATAAAAAGCTTTAATAAAAAAATTTGTTATAATGTAGGAAAACTAACAATATTAGTTCTCTCTACTGATAGTTTGGTCACCTTGTCACAGAAAAAATGAGGTTAATCTATCATGACCTGTTCTTGCAGCAGCCACTACTAGACCTTTATGATCATTGTTCCCCTTGCTAGATATTCACCAACCATGATTTTAATGGTTCACTCTAGAATTTTACTTATTGGCTTTATAGTTTACATATTCTCTTCTCTTCCCATTATCAGAAAACCAGGATATTTGCTCTTCTCCAATCTTGTGGTACCATCTAGGTACCTCAGAGGTCACAGTTTCCAATAATAACAGGACTCAAGGATGCAGATCCTTTGGTCTGAGTGACAAGTGTATTGAGACCAACCAGAAACTCCTTGTTAGTCACTTTGATTTTTTCATTTTCAATGTAAAGATCATTTTAGTTTGTAGGGAAAACAGACGATTTGGACATCCCTCTCTTCTCTCTGATGTCAATGCAACTTGAAGCTCAAAATATATTTACATAAGATAGAGACTGATTGGCCAATTTCTGAGCCTGTATGAGAGGCTGACAGCTTGAGAGAAGAGAGATACTGTCTCTTGATTTCCAGAGAAGACACAATCAAGGTACTGACTTCTTTACACATCAGCTTCTTCCCAGAGTCTTTCTCTTCCTTCAGGGATCTTTCCCTGAAGAGAAACTGGAACCTCATTGTCTTCTCTCTTTTACCAAGTTTTTGCCAACTCTATATCTTAGCATGGAGAAATCAATATCTACCAACGAAAGTCTTATGCACATAAGCTTTGAGCCAAAGAGCTACATCAGTCCATAAATAAATAAACATATATTAAGCATTTACTTTGTTACAGGCACTGTACTAAGTTGTGAGAACATGAAAAGAAGTAAAAAAATAATTCTTGTCTTCAAAGAACTTACAATATGTTGGAGGAGAAAACATGTAAATAATTATATACAAAGCAAGCTATACACAGAATAAATAGAAAATGATTAATAGAAAAAAAAGGCATTGAAATTAAGAGAGGTTGGCAAACATTTTCAGTAGAAGATGGGATTTAGTTAAAAGCTAGGGAGGTCAGTATTCAAAGCAAAGAGAGAGAGTTCTAAATATGAGGGACAACTAGAGAAAAGGTCCAGAACTGAAGGATAGATTGTGTTATTTGTGGAACAACCAAGAGACCAATTTCACTGTATCAAATAGTATTTTTCAGGGAGTAAGATGAAAGAAAATGAAAAGATAGGAGGGAGGGTGGGTTAGGAAAGATTTTGAGTGCCAGAGAACGTTCTAGTTGTTCCTATAGGTAAGAGGAAACTACTGGAGTTATGGAGGGTTTGGGATGAGAGGACAGTGACATAATCAGACATAATCAAAAATCATTTTAAAGGCTGAAAGAAGGATGGATTAGAGTGAGAAGAGACTTGAACATGCAGACCCACCAGAAGGCTACTGCAATATTTAAGGCATAAAATGATAAAGACCTGTACTAGAGTGGTGACAATGTCAGAAGAAAGAATGAGGGTGTATTTGAAATTTGTTGCAAAGGTAAAATCAATAGATAGGCCTTGGCAACAGATTGCATATGGAAGATGAGAGGTAGTAAGAAATCCAGAATGGTACCTATATTGTGAGCCTGAAAGACTAAAAGGATTGTGTTGACTTCTACAGTAATAGAGAAAATAGTGGATACAGGGCAGTAAGGGAGGGAGTTAAAGGGGAAAGATAATAAGTTCCACTTTGGGCATAGAGTTTAAAATATCTATTGGACATCTGGTTTGAGATGTCTGAAAAGTAGTTGGAAGAGAAAATGATGAACAGATTTAAAGACTGAAGAGAGGTTAAGGAAAATAAGGAATAAGAAAAAGGTTTTGGATTCAGCAAGTAAGAGATCATTGGTAATTTTGGAGAGAGCAGTTTCCACACAGTTATTAAGGTTCAAAGTTAAATTGTCAGGAGTCAAGAAGAGGAAGTAGAGGCATCTATTGTAGACGGCCTTTTTGAGGAATTTAGCAATAAAGGGCAGAAGAGATTTAGAACTTTAGTTAGTGGGGATAAAAGGATCAAATGAGGAATTTTTCACAATAGGAGAGACCTGGGAACATTAGGAAATGAGCCATTAGAAAGGAAGAGATTGAAAATAAGTGAAAGAATGAGAATTACAGAGAAGGCAATCTCTATTGGAGGAGATAGAATAGAATGGAATTGAATGAACAAGTAAGGAGTTAGTCCACTTCCTCATATGAGATGGAGTGAAAGAGGATATAGTAACAGAAGACTTCTGGGTGATAGATGAGGAAGAGTGAAGAAAATAAAGTTCATGGTGGACTGCCTCAATTTTTTTTTTCTATAAAATATGAAAGGATCTCAGCTGAGAATTGGAGGAAGGGAAGACATAGGAAGCTTAAGGAGGGATAAAAAGGTTATATTAATTATCATCACTAACTACTCCACAGAAATGTCATACCCTTTTTTGATATTTTTTTCTTTAACAAATCAGTCTTTTTTGTTATCCTGAGCTTTTTTTCCCAGCCTCAACTCATTTTGAACTTTAACATTCCTGATACTCTTTCTATAGCATTATACTACATTTTTATATTTATTCTCTGTTATCTGGACTTGATTCCATTTTTAATTTTTTAATCTAAATTAATCACTGAGTTCCCTATGTATACACATTGATTTCTTTTTTTTTTAATGGAGGAACAAAAAAAATTTATGAAGCAATTATTTTGAACTAGGTCCTTTGATAAATGGTGGAGATATAATTAATTTAAAAGATACAGACCCTGTTACTTATATTTTATTTTTTATTTTTCCAATTACATGTAAAACATGTAATTGTCTCATTTTTGTAAGATTTTGAGTTACAAATTGGTTTTCCCTCCCTCCCTATCTACTACACAATTCCAGGACAGACTCAAGATTAGGCAAGAGACACAGGTAGCATTAGGAAAGTACAGACTTCATGAAAAAAGAAAAAGACTACTAAGGTCAGAGGTCTTGAAGCATCCCTTGGCCTCATGTGATCCCTATATGTGTGCCTCACTAACTTGTTTTAAATTTGAATCCACTTTCCAAAGGGACTGCATATGCAGGCAAGAGAGTACACCTGTGATTTCGGAAAGTATTTTGTAACTTCTATCTTTCTCGGTATTTCTTTTGAAAAAAAATGAGATTAATTGGTTGATTGCTATTAGAAAGCATATCACATGGGAGCTCATGAGTAATAGGACCAGAAGCTCTGTCCACTTAGGGTTAACAAAAAGAGAAGTAGTCTTCTGACCACCTGAATTCTAAAGTCTGCTTCTTGCAATTGCACTTATAAACAATGAATTTTCTGTATTATAGGATCATAGATTGGAACTGAATAGAAGCTTAGAGTGCAACTCTCTCATTTTGCCATTGTGGAAATAAGCCTAGAGAGATGAAATTCTTTGTAAGTGATAATAGTGAAGATTTAGATCCAGGTCACCCATTTTAATCTCCCCAAGAATTTTATTTCTTCTTCTATAAGATGAAAGGGTTAAATTAAATAGTTTTCATCTTCCAACTCTAGATCTATGTTCCTATTTGGGGCTTTTTCCATTACATATTGCCATTTAACTAACAGTAGGTATTCTGCCTTATACATAGGATCATAGATTTGGAACTAGAAGAAAACTTGGAGTCAATATAATTCAAACTCTTCATTTTAAAAATGAAGAAACTGAAGATCCAATGAAATGACTTGCCTGAAGTCTCATTCTGAATTTAATTTTCTTCAGATTCAAAGGACTTTGATCTAATTTATTAATCTATAAAAGGTCAATAAATGTTAAGCTATTTCTGAATATGTAGTTCAAACTCTTTTTTTTTTAGTTTGGGGAACTTAAATACAACCCTCAAATGCCATTTCAAATGCATGCCTCAAATGCCATCCTCCTGTCATCTGGAGAGTAAAGTAGAGCAGTTCATTGAATTGAATACAAAAGATTATCAAGTGAAATATACTTGAGCTCAATAGATGGCACTCTAGCTACATTGGTTTACCAATTCCAGGTCTGTCTTTCCTGACCACAGCTATATACATATATATATACATATATATAATTTTTAATGCCTTAAAAAATCAGTCTTTCCTCAATATATCCCACTCCATCCCATCCCCAACATAAAACTCTTATAACAAAGAAAAGCAATAAAACAAAATTGTCTAACATAGCAACCATGGCTCCAAGAATATGCACGATTTTTGTTCTTATACTTTCCAGTATCTTGTTTGAGAGAACTGTGTCTAATTATATGTTTTCCATGATCATTACTGCATTTCATCTATGTTAAGCTGAATTTTAGTCTCAAGTTCACTTCCATTATTAAAGTCATGTATTTTGTTTTTTTTCTAGTTTTGTTTTCTACTCTGTGACCATTTGAATGTCTTGTCTCATTTCTCTCAGTACCCCATATTTGTTAGTTCTTTACTATTTCTTCTTTATTATTATGCCACAGTGATGTTCCATTATTTTCATATACCATAATTTGTGCAGCAATTTTCCCATTTAGTGAGCATCTACATTCTTTCCAGTTTTTTTGATACCACAAAAAGTACTACTACAAATTATTTAGTAAACATGGCATGGAATACTTTATTTAGAAAGTATTATAGTATTCTGACTTTTGCAAACATTTTTCTTTAGACAGAGTTGGCCTTATGGTATGGGAGCTGAGTAAAGATGGTCTCTTGCTTTGGACTGTGTCCCATGACCTTGGCCATTAGAGTAGGGACAAAGTAAAGGATGATACATTTATCAGATTTACTGTTAATACAAATTTGAGAGGAATAGGAAACATTGTATCAGAATTCAAAAAGGTATTGATGGGTTTCAGAGTCAAATCTTGTAAGACAAAATATAAAAGGTATAGGTGTGAAGTCTCACACTTAGGGTTTAGAAATTAACTGAGGTTCTAAAATTTATAAGGAAACCAGGGCTAGAGAATGGTTTGTATGACAAAGATTTGGTGATTTTAGAGTGTGACAATTTAATGTAATCTTGGGATGGGTTGAGAGACAATGTTCAAATGCGTTAGCTATGTTTGGAGTATTGTGTTCATTTCCATACACTACATTTTAGGAATATCTTTGGTAAACAGGAGAGGATGGAGAAAAGGATTAGTGAAGGGCCTCAAAATTATGCCTACAAGGTTCAATTGAAAGAATTTCTAGAAGATGGATATTTACTCTGAAAAAAAAAAAAAAAAAGAAAAGAATGGCCCAGGGGAAGGGAGGAGGACATAACAGATAATATCATATGAAAAAGGTATTAAATTTATCCCAGAAGGAAGAATGAGGAGTACTAATTGGAAATTACAAAGAAATAAATTTAGTCTTACTGTCAAGAAAAACTGTAACAACTAGAGTTATGCAAATGGTTGACCCCTCATTAACAATCTTCAAATAAAAGCTTCTTTACTACTTATTGGATATATTATATAGAGATTCTTCATCATCCATGAGTTAAACTAAATCACCTCTAAACTTCCAATCCTTAAGATTCTGCAATTCAATGTTATATTATCTCAGATTGTATTGATTTTTAACAGTTTTTTAAAATTATTAATTCCTTAAAGACCTGAGCCTTGTTACATACCTTTTTGTAAATTCCATATAATTTTATCTCAAGACCTCAAATATAGTAGATTATCACTAATTTTTTGATGATGAAATAAGTTCCTTCAGGGAAAAGACTTTTTTGATTTTGTATTCCCAGAATCTAATCCAGTGATTGGGAAAAAAAGTAAGCCTTTAATAAACGTGTGCAGATTGAAAAAAGATCAACAGTCATAACATCAATAATACTCTCCAGATCCACTGTTATCAGTAAGCAGTTCTATTGTTTTATTCAGGTATTCATTTTCCCTGCTGGTCTTATATCTGTTTATTACCAGGCAGAGAAAAAGGTCTATTGGTTCCCTCCTTAAATTTTTCTATTAATAAATGTGGAAATTGGGTATGGCCTGCCTTTTACTTAGGCAACACTGGCACCCATCTATTCCAGAGAATGTGTAGTTTTTCACAAAGTCCCCCAAGCTAAAACCTACCTCCACTTGTACAGAGAATTTTGATTAAAAGGAATGGGTTCAGAAAGACCAGTCATCCTAAAACTAGGTAAGGGACCAGAGAGGAGGAACTTCTTCCAAATGGACATGCCTACTTATGGTTAGCTATAATTATTACCTTTGATAGCAATCAATACACTGTGAATTTGCCAACCTTAATTTTCATGCCCAAATGGGCTCATCTGAGAATAAATTTTTTCCCCAGTATACTTCAAAAAGAGTTGTGTCATACAGGCATCTCATTTACTGATGAGGAAACAAGCCTAATAAGATGAAATGTTTTTTAACCCTAGATTGCTCAAGTGCCAGGGATAGGATTTGAACCCAGAGCCTCTAATTCCAGAATCAGTTCTCTTTTTTTTTTATACCACAAGACAAGAATTGTTTCTAAGGGAATCATAATTAAAATATAAGATGGTGCAGAAACTAATGCATAGTTTAAAAAAAAGTAATCTTCTTGAAAAGTGAAACATAAATTGTTATTTTTTTTAAAAAAGAAAACGATGGTTTTTTTGGGTTTTGTTTGTTTGGTTGGTTTTTTTTTTGTCCAGAGCTTGAGATAGAAAGGGATTCCAAGACTCCTTTGCAGGCCTTTTTATTTTATCCCATCTCAGTGGATGAAAACATCATAGAATATCCTATTTTGTTTTCTTCCCTTTTCTCTATATTTAAAACTCTAGTTTGATTGATTGGAGGTGAGAAGGTGGAACTTGAAGAGGGTTTGGGGGTGGGGGAAAAGAAGAAGGATCTGGTACTTAGAAGTTGTGAGCTCCTTGGCATCCAGGATAGGTCAAGGTCTTAAGTCCATATCATTAGAGAATGCTGAAGAAAATGGGCTACTTTGGTCTGTGGCGAGGGGGGGGGGAGAGGAAGGCTCAGGGAATATATCATTATGTCCTGAGTAGTTTGAGTATCTGAAGGGCTGTATTCTATTTGACCCCAGAGTGCATATTAGAGAAAATTCACAGAAAATACAAAGGGAGCCTTTGGATCATGTCAAGAAAAACTTCCTAGCAATTAGAGCTGTCCAAAAGCTGCCTAGAGCATAGATGGATCCTCTCTTCTTTGGAGGCCTTCAAGCAGAGGTTGAACAACCACCTGTCAGGTAGGAATTCTTTTCATATACAGATTGGACTGCATGGTCACTGAAGTTCCTTCCCACTCTCAAATGCTCATTTGAGCCTCAAAGTTTCATATCTAGAAAGTTAGATAGTTGGATGTCTCTTCATCATTGATTTATTTTCCCCCTATATTAAAGCTTGATTGTGATATTTAAAAAAAGAATATTATATAAAGTCACAGAATAATTGTGGCAATTATGGCAGGCAAGAAAAAAAAGCAATGGACATTTAATTTAATAACATTTTTATTCTGAATAGGATAAGGTGAACATAATACCAAACAAATGCAGCAAGAAAACGAAGAGGAAAATTAAACCTATTTATAGGAAATTCATTGAAGGATCCCAGTCACAAAGTAACCCATTAGTTAAGGAATCATATTTTGTCCTGAATTAACAGATGGATGGATGTTGTTCTAATAACTTATCAGATTTGCTTTACAAATACCCCATTGATTCCAAATCCCAATTAAACTTTCATTAAATCAGATCCTCAAGTTAGAAATATTATAAAATGGTAAAGGATCAAGAGCCTTTTAATGATTTAAGTTTTATTCTGCAAAAACCTACCAAGTTCCCTTTGTTTTCCCAACACTATGCCATACAAGAGACCAATTTCCAGCCCTTTTCCTTCCCAAGCTCAAAAAATCTTTTTATTTCAAATTACAAGTGATTATAAGCATTGAAGGAACCTGACATCAGGTTTCCAGAACTGTTTTATTTGTTAGCTGGAATCCACTGCTATTTCTTGGTGGGCACAGCACCAACCAGATATACTCTTAATAAAGAGTTCATTCTCTGAGTAGGTCTGATTTTCCCATCAGGGCTTACAGTCTAACTCCTGCTGCAAAAACAGACTGCTTTAACCTCTAGTTAGAATCACTAAGCAGAACTGAACCAAATTAAAAAAATCTGTCAAGTTCCAATTTTGTATGGCTTCTGCAGTTTGCCACAGACCCCTATATTCCCAGTTCAGCCAACCCTTGCACTTCCCTCTATACTAACATCACTGAATCACAATACATGGAATCTTTCACTTCCTCAAATCTGCACTTAAAACTAGTCTTTCCTGCATTTGAAAGACCAATGGTAGAAGCTCATCCCCTGTAGGTACTCCTCTGACGCGTTTGAGAGTAGTCCCTAAACAAATAATTATCAAATAAATATTTATATTTATATTTTTGCTAAAAAATTCACCTTGTTCTCTTTTTATTGAGAAAGGAGTGAAATAAAAAATAGCTTTTAAAAAAGGAGGCTATTCTATGTGATGACTGCAAATGAAAAGTATTTATTGCTCCCTGCTCCAAAAATAATAACATGCTAAAGTTAGAAAGTAATTCTCTGGGTACAAAGTTTATAGAAACCTGCACCTGTATAAAAGATAGACAGGGTTGATTATAAACTATGTTAAGGAGAACAGAATTTTCCAAAGAAAATGATATTGCGTGTTTTGTTGTGCCTGATGATATAAATAAATGGATGATCAGCATTAAATTCATCTTTATGTTGCAGGATTCGAGATCCTGGTACCTCTATAGAATCACCACCATCTTCTGTTATTTCTAAACAGGCTTTGTGGATGACATTAGACAAAGCCACTCCCTTAGTCTCTGATAGCCCTGAGAAATCACTTGTACTTTCATCAAAGACATTTTTCATTCCAAGGCTCTCCAGATCTGTTTTAGGGTCAATAATTTTATCCACCTTAAATTTGGGAATTGAAAGTTTCACTTTGGTGCTAGCCATTGTACTAGGGTTGGTCCATTCTTGCAGAGTCTCAGGGCTGAGCTCTTTCTCAACCTAAAAGAAGAAAAAAAAAAGGCAAAGCACAGTTTATTACCAAGGGGCATAAAAGAAAAAAAAATTCCTTCTTTACCTCAATCCCAAACATGAAAATGACCAATCAATCAATAAGCACTTACTAAGTACCTACTATATGCCAGGAACTAGGAAAGGAACTAGAGATACAAACAAACAAACAAAAACCACAACACTGTCCCTGCCTTCATGGAATTTATAGTCAGACAATAAAAATAATATATGCACATCTAAATAGATACAAAAAATATACAAAGTAAATTGAGGTGATGGAGTTTTCTTAGCAAAGAGAATGGAGTGTTTTGCCATTTCCTTCTCCAGCCCATTACACAGAAGAGGAATTTGAAGCAAATAGGTTTAAGTGACTTGCCCGTGGTTACACAGCTAATATCTGAGGCCATATTCGAACTCAGGAAGATGTCTCCTTGACTCCCATTCTGAGACTCTATCCACTGTGCCACCTAGTTACTCCCCATCAAGGTAACTTAGGTTTCATCAAATCCCCAAATGGTGTAGTTCACAACTATTTCCCCCATTATAATATAGTTGATTACATGTAAAATCATCATCTATATTCCATACCTTTTCCAATCCAGTTGAATCATCCTCCATATCTTTTGGTAGTAAAATGAGCATGCTCAGGTGCTTGTTTTGAAAGGGAAGTTCTATGATCTTGCAGTTTATGTTTTTGATGTTGCCCATACAAAACGTAGCTTCTATATTCATCATTTGTACTGGTTTGGTGTCTGTCTGTAAAACATAGGAAACATGTAGGTTTTTGCCACAACCAGGAAAAACAGTATATGTATACAAATTAATTTGCCTTTATCAAAGGCTTAAAAACAATACCTAGTCTCTCTACCTATTTCTAAATAAGATTGCTTCCCCAAAATTCCACAGAACATTTAAAATTCACTTAGTAAGGCAAAGTAGGACTTATTTTATTTGTTAATATATGAATGCTTTGAAGATCACAGTTTAATAACCCCTGGTTTAGTCCAGATTTCATTTTTACATACCCAGAAATTGAAGTTCATGGAGATTACATTACTTGTCCAAGATCATTTAGTTCAATGCTTTCTGTGCTAAGAGTAAAATCCTCAGGCTCTTTACTCCTAGGCCACTTTTTTTTTCTCTCTATTAATGCTATGCTGCCTTTTCTTCCATTATTCCTTCTGGAACTTACTTGAATGCCAATAATAATGAAAAATTTCATGTTTGTTAATAAATCTTTTGCAAAAGAATTTCCTTGTAAACTAAAGTAGGTTGATGCTAAACCTGATTGCATTCCTTCTGGAAACCAATGAATGGGGTTGGCTTTGGCCAACAATAGCTAGTTTATGTTTGCCCATCTGCTTTCCTTTTTTAAAAAAAATATTCTTCTCTACTATTTTCTTATCACACAGTGTAGTAGAAAAGAATATTAGATTAGGAACCAAAACCCAGATTCTAGTCTCAGCACAACTATTAGCTCATAAACTAAAACTTCTAAGGAGCCCACTTTTCTTCCTCCGCAAAATATGAATTAAAGGGTCTCTAAGATACTTTCCAGCTCTAATATACTTTGATTTATGGAAAATACACCATTTCCATATATTTCTTTCTTTGTTCCCTTCTCCTACACACACACACACACACACACACACACACTCATCATAAAATATTATCAGTCCCTAGTGTTCTTTTCTAGTTAATCTGTGATCATTTAATTCAAACTATGGAATAAAGAATTGATAGTTCAGTGATTCAGCCTTCCCATAAAGGCACTGCCTTTTGAAAGCTTTGGAATTTTACTGGTAAAAAAAAATTCAGTGCTGGGGCATCAAAGTGGCTCAATGGATAGAGCACCAGCCCTGAAGTCAGTGGCCATGTTAAGTCATCAGGAAAGAAATTTATGGGCCATTTCCAAATCACTGGAAGACAGCAGCTTCCTTCCCTTTCCTCATATGACCAGAAAACTCTGCAGTCAGGATGGGAAAAGTAGATGACCAGGCTCTTTCCCTGGATTTACTATACTTAAATTGGGTCAGGGATTAAACTTCAGTTTTAAGATCTCTATCCAGTTAAATAATTAACAAATCCTAAATTTAGATAAAGTTATGGTTTCCCAAAAGCTTCATTTATTTCATATGCCAGAACTGAATGAATTTGGGTCACCTATGTAGGAATAGCCAGATGTATTAAACTACTTATAAATAGCTTCAGAAATTTAGGGCAAGCCTTGAAGGAGATGGCATAAGATGTGATAAAAGCTTTAATAATGTGACTCAAAAGTGCAAGGACTGACAGAAATCCAAGCACTCACAGGAAAGTAATAGGTTCTGCTATCCTCAGAAAGAAAGCATCACCAGAGTCTTCCAGTAACATTTTATTGCCCTATTAGGGGAAACAGAGAACAATTGCTGACATTCTAGTCCCTTATTAATTCTTTTCACAGAGACAGGATTATCAGGCCTGGATCCAGCTTGAAGTTTTAAAATTTAATAAATGAGAAAGCTGGAGTGCTAAGGTTTTTCCTCATCTCAAAGAGTATTCGTTCATATTTTTGACAATTCAAAACTGGAAAGCCCATGGAGATTTGAGAAAAAAAAAAGTCAAGGATGTTCTGACCTCTCCCTCTTCCACCTCTCCCTTCATTACAACCTAATTACAATTTGTTTCTTTAAGCTTATGACTGGCATTCTTGCTAAAGGGTACCATTTAATGACAGGTTTGAATTTAAATGGGAAAAAAAAGATACAGGATTTTTTGCAAAAATGTTTCTAGAAACCTTCTTAGATGAGATGACCAATAAGCAGCTCAATGATAATCCCACACAAAATGGAAGTGGCTGCATGATGTAAGAACTTGCTTCATTTGGAATCTGGCTAGCACTAAGATGTTCTACACATAGAATCTGGTAGATCTTTAGAGGGTTCTAAGAGATTACACAGTTCAATGCTTTTATTTTCAGAGGAGAATATTGAAACCCAGAGAAACCAAATGATTTAACCAAATCAACCTGATGTCAGTTTCTACAACTGTGGTAAAATGGTGAGAATCAAATGAGAGAGCATAGGTTCTGACATATAGTTGGTGCTTAATAATTGCTTTTTTCCCTTATTTCCTTTCGAATACTAGTCTTATGACTTCTACTCCAGTGCTCTCTCTCCCTATACTCTGCTGATTTTTGAGTCACTACTGTACCTCCCTAACTCAAACAAGATCTGCACAAAGTTCAGTACCCTCACATCTCAGAATGAAAGGAAATAATAAAAACATAATTTATTAAACATTTTGAAAACTGGAGAATTTGTTTATAAAGATTTAGAAGAAAAGTTGGGTTTTTTCCCCATCTGGCATATCAGGCACCTATCTTTGGTGAAAGAGTGGGCAGATATTGTTCCCTATAGTCTGTATCACTGATATTATGTAAACCAGGAGTCCCCATTTTTTTTTGTGAGAAATAACTACTTTTATTTTCCTGATTAATTATTTTACAAATGTAACTGAGTCCTATTCTCATTATTTACTATCAACTATTAGCTTTGTATTCTAGTAGCTATCAGATATCACTATGCTGATTTCCCAAATAAGGAAACAGAAGTAAATTATGTTCTTAAGGTTATTTCTCAGATGTTCCTTGCATTTTGGCCTAGATTTCAACTCTGCTCTTTAGCCTCAGACACATACTTACCTTTCATGAAAGCAGAAATGTTAATATGCCTTTTAATATCTTTTTTATGTAACCCAAGCCCCAAAGCCCATTAATATGAGACTCTTTCCTCATTTGTAGAGATTCATGCCCCAGATCTGCATAAAGGGCAGGGTGGAATTGGCAAGAGCAAGATAGAAGATAAATTCAGTCTCTTCTTTCTCTTTGGGTTCTTCTAGCTTCCAGGATGGATATAAAAGTTGCACAGGATTCCAACCTCTTAAGACCATGAAGAGAGAACTTCAGGAAGAAGCTGACTTAAGAACTGACAGCCTCCATCAAACCCATAGTGTGCTGCTTAGGAGACTTTAAGAAATTTCCCTTGAGGTAAAATAAGGAACTCTCTCTTAGTTAAGCTGTTAACCCTACTCCCAATGGGAAAACTCATTTACTCTGTGTATCATCCAGTAAGTGTATGTGTGTGTGTGTGTGTGTGTGTGTGTGTGTGTGTGTGTGTGTGTACCCTCTGAACATATACCCCCTCACACATACATACACACACATACACACACATATATATACACATACACATATACATATATACATACACACATTTTCCTATGTATCCTCTCTGATTTCTGTTTTGCTACTGACGTATAAATAGATTTATTTGCTATGTGTATTCATTGTGGACTTAGCATTTGATGAGAAGGGAGTCAAGTCTTAGCTATAAGTTTGGAGTAATCCTTTATCCTTTTAGATATAGCAATCAGGAATTTAGATTGAACCTAAAAATTATGTCCCTTAGACTAATAATATTTAAGAAAAAAGAAATAATTCGAGCCCAGTACCCTCTCTCTCTAAGGATATCAGAGTAATGACCTGCCTCCAGATTCAACCTCCTGCTTTCCTTTCTAACAGGAATTAAAATTTCCTTTGGAAAAAACAGGGGGAGGGTATTACTATTATTTTTTAAAATTCCAGCTAATTTGGGTCCTTTTCTAAGAGGCTATAACTGAAGTATAAATCCTATAAAATCCTATAAAAATCTCCCACAGCTCAGCTTCTGATAACTCCTTGCACCTGTGGAGCACATACCTTGTTGATTCTAAATGGACATTCTTTTGTTTCAGATTCAGGAAATTTCTTCATCCATTTTCCTATGAAATAGGCTGCATTCACCACAAGGATCTTAGTTTGATCATTTACATTGTCCTCAGTCAACAAATTCTCAAAATGGCCTGAAAAGATTTTTTTAAAATACACACAAATTTCAAAAAATTAATTTTCCCAATTTGACATTATTTACCATAGGTTTATGAAAGGGGCAGGGAAGTCATTCAATACCTCTACCTTCTTCCTCAGACAATCTTGGGTAGGATGTCCATGATTTCTTGGGATAGAAATAGGAAAGGAAGCATACAATATGCTCAAAATTTCCACTAAACTAATTGAGAAAAATTTTTTGAGGAAAGGGAAGCAATATAGCAGGACTTCCTTGCTTATACATTAGCATAGAAGCAGCAGGCATCTCTACTATTCAGGGAAGCAGAATCCAAAGGACCTAAACAATGCCATGTACAGAACAACTGTATATGGGAAGAACTTGAATTGGGAGCCAGAAGACCTGAGTTTAAGAACCACTTCTGATTTGGATTCTTTGTGTGGCATTTGGGCAAATCACTTTATCAGTCTCTTTTTTTCATATTTCTAATAAAAGAGTTGAACTAGATAATGTTTAAGGCTACCTCAAGCTCTGAAATCACAGATCACATGTGATGCTAAAGCTCAGAGTGAACTGAGGCTATCTATCAAAGAAAGCCAAAACAATTAAATTTGTTGTGAAGGGAAAGGAGAGATTGCTTTTTAAATTAAAGCGAAAGATCACAGGGTCGATAGAGTAAATGACATGAAGAAGGCAAAATTACACAAATACTACTTTGCCTCTCTTTTCTTTGTCAAAGTGAATGATCATTAGACTGATATAGAACAACTGTGGTTAATAGGGACAATCATTTATCAGGTGAATTATACTGGAGATACCTTTCACATATGATTTGGATTAAATGGTCACTGTGATCTCTTCCAGCTCTCAAATTCTATGATTCCATGATTTGTCATTCTGTGTTAAAGTATAGATGAATAATAAATTCAAGTTATCAGTTCTAGACAAACTAGATCCCAATATACTAAGATAATATCATTTTTTGTTATTGCTGAGGAAATGGTCTTCAAAAGATCTTGAGGGAAGGAAGAGGTGTCACATAACTAACAGGAAAAATTGTGCCAATCTTTTTTCTTCAAAACAAACATATGTTAATGAGATTGACCTAGCAAATTTCTAGAATGTATCACAGAATGATTAGTAAACATCTAGGAAAAAAGTGGTGATCACAAGGAGCCAATATGACTCCATCCAGACTAGCCTCATTTCTAGTTTTGATAAGGTTAATAGTTATTTAATAGATCACGGAAATTTTATAGACATCATTTATCTAGATTTTGGAAAAATATTTGACCAAATCTTTCATGCCATCTTTGTGGATTGGTAGAAAGAAGGGAATTAGACAATAGTATGAGAAGAAAGATTCAGAACTGGTTGAACAAGCAGATCCAATGAGTTATTATTAATGGTTCAATGACAGGTTGAAAATTACTCTATCCAAGATCTCTTCTTAGCCCTGTGCTATTATTTAGCATTTTTGTTAATACCTTGAATAAAGGCAGAAACATCATGCTTGTCAAATTTCTAGATGATACAAAGCTGATTATCCAAATCTATTTGTCAGGTTCCAAAACGATTTCAATAGACCAGGCAATGGGCTTAATCTGGTAAAATTATGCCCAATTTCAAATCTTATAATTCATTTTTTAAAAGTCTATCTTACAAACTCAAGTTAGGGAAAGATTTGGAGAAATAAGTATGTCTAAAAAGGATCTCAAAGTCCTAAAGGACTACAAGGGCTTTATAGCAGCCAAGAAAGTTAATGTAATTTTAGGCTACATTAAGAGAGGAATGATGATAGTCCCTCTGAAGTCTACCCTGGCCAGACCACACATATCATGTTGTGTTCCATTCTTCATGCCAAATTTCAGATTAAGCTTTGATAAGTATCCAGAAGAGGGCAACCAGGGTTATGAAAGGATTTGAGATCACACCATATGAGGATCCATTGAGGAAACAAGATGTTTCCCAAGGAGAAGATCCTGGAGGTGGGGGGAATAGGACTGTATGACCTTTTGCCTTACTTTCCTCATCTGTAACATGAACTGGAGAAAAAAAATGGCAAATCAGTATGTTTGCCAACAAAACCCCAAATAGAATCATGAAGAGTTGGACACAACTGAAATGACTCAATAGCAATAAAGGAAAGCCTCTTAGTAGTTCCAGCTATCCAAAAGTGGAATAGGTTCTTCCTTACCAGAGGTCATGAAGCAAAGTCAATATGAGTGCTTGTCAGCAATGGTCTAGAGGGGATTGTTGCATTAGGCAGTCTCTAAAAACCCTTCCTATTCTGGCCTTGCATGACTATATGATGCAAAGCTTGAAAGTTCCAATGGGATTCCTATTTCCCCATTCCATGACAAATTACTCACTGACTGAAAAGAGAGTGCTAGGAATGTTCTAAGTACAGAATTCAGTTCAAGAATTTTCAAGAAATAAATGTTATCTTTGACATCCCAGTCTGTCTTAGGGAAGCCCTATTTTCGTTGGTGGTTGTTTTTGGACAAATGTAATCTGTATCCATTCCAAAATGTTCCCTGTCCACTGAAAGTGAAAGCTAACAGTTATGCCTTCAGAAATCATCCCTAGTCTATCTGAATTTTAAATTACTGAAACTTTTTGAAGATGCCTGTTAAACTGTCCCAAGGACCAAACTTTTTAAATAACTATGCCTAATACAGGAAGAATCATTTATTTGCCCTGTGACAGATGCTTAAATCTTTATAAACCTGTGAAATTTTATAACAAATTTTTATTTAAAGTGGGGTTTTTAACCAATTTTTGTGCCATGGTCTCATCTTACAATCTGGTATAGCCTCCTACCCCTTTTACAATAATGGGGTTTTTAATTAATAATTGAAAAAAAGACAAAATTTCAGTAAGAAATTAGTAAAAAAAAAAAAACTAAGTATATAAATGTTTATCTTCCAAATTTATTTTCCCTAAAATCTATTCATGAACCTATTGGAGTCCATGGATCTCAGGTTAAGAATTCCTGCTTAAAAAGGAAATGAAGAAAAAACACAGTAGAGAAGTAGAAAAACATAAGGAAAAATTACTGTGTGACATTGGCAAATCACAAAATCACACTTAAGAAGAAGTGTTAGTTTCTCACAAAGGCAGAATAGGCCTCAGTCTATGAGATTTGATTTGAGAGCTTTTCCCTGGTTTAAAAGAATCTCTCATCACCTCAAATTCTATAATCCTTGAAATGTCCATCATTAGTATTTTCCCAGGTTAAAGATATATCTCCATAAAGCTTTCATTAAGATATAGATATGCTAACTGGGAAGAGAAGCTCATAATCATGTCACTTTAGATTTATTTAAAGATTTGCTAGAGGAAAACAGAACACTGAGCCTCTGCTGAACAAAAGATTCATAAGCATTTAAAGGGGACAAGAGAGGGATGTGTTCAATTAAAGAAACAGGAAGAAAGATGGGAAAAGCACATAATATTATGAAGCACTGTCAGAGGAAGGAGAGCTGAGTAGGCTCCCAAACAGAAGCTTTCATTAGGTTATAATGATGCAGCAACAGATTATAAGTGCACCAGTAACAATACAGGGAAAGAGACACAAATAAAGCTGATTTGAGAGGAGATTTAAAGATTAAAAGCACATTGCCCTACCTTCACAATTCTGCCTAGATCTGATCTTAAAGAAAATATTTTTTCCCTCATTTTCAGTGAATTTTGGGGCAGAAGGTAAAAGAACTGACATGGGATATATTATTTAATTATCTTAAATACATGTGAAGGTAAGGAACACTGACCCAGAGAACTTGAGTTCAAATTGTGCCTCTTAAGTTTACTATCTATGTGACCTTGGACAAATGACTTAAGTTCCTCAAATCTCAATTTGGTCATTTGTAAAATGAGGCTAGGTGGTACAGTGGCTAGAGCACAAGGCCTGGAGTCAAGAAGATCTGAGTCCAAGTCCATCCTCAGACATTTACTAGCTGTGCGACCCTGTGCAAGTCACTGAACCCTATCTTGGTGTCCTTTTCTGTAAAATAAGCTGGAGAAGGAAATGGAAAATTGACTCAAAGAGTCAGTTGGACACAGCAGAAACAACTGAGTGCCAAAAGGAGATGGTTGGACTAGGTGATCTCTAAGTTCTTTTCCAGATCTAAATCCTAACATCTTACATAGACTTACATACTTGTAGGCTTAAACCATGAGAGTCGACCCAAAGGGGAAAAATAGAAATAGAAATACTATATTATGAAAATGAAAAGAAAAATGCCTTCATACTGAGGAAATTGCCATATAAAACCCTTTTGGTTCTGCTTGGAAAAAGAGGTTCAAACAAAGTGACTACTCAAAGTTTCTTCCAGGTATTTAATTATAATTGATCTCCTATGTGTTAGTTTGGGATGACAGAAGAAAAAGCAGAATGTGGTCAATATTACAGCATTAGGTTAAAAAGTACTTGCCATCTGTAAGGTCCTTAATAGATTTGTTGATCTGGTCTTTAGTTTCTTCCAGTTTATCCTTAAAGTCAACAGTTTCCATTTCATTTGCATAGGGCCTTTTGGTGGCACTAACAAATTCCTGAAAAAACACACGTTTTACAATGTAGACTCATTGTACATTACTTAAAAAAAATAAAGTCTTAACATACCACACACAACTGTAATCATTCTACCACACAATGGACAACTCTGAAAAACTTTCTTTGTCTAATACCTCACTGTGGCATAGAGGTGGTAGCTCTCAGTTCCTGGAAAATACAATAACAGAACTTCTGTCATAACAGCCCCTACCAAACTAAGAAGATCCCAAGTACCAACTTAGCAATGAAAAATGTATCTGCTTTCTGATGACCAGCCCAAACAGTGTTTGGAGAAGCTCAACACAATTAGATTGGGCACCAGGCACTGTTTAATTACAGCAACTCATTGAACTGCTTACTAAAAAGACCACTTTTACCCATGAAAACATAAATCTTTGAATGAAAACAAATCAAGGAATAATCACAACTATCTTTTCAAATGCTTTAACACTGTATGTCTTACAGAAGAAAGAAGAGGAGGAAAAGGGATAGAAAAAGAGTAGATAGAGAAGTGAGGAAGAAAATAGAAAGGAAGAGGAGAAAGGGAAAATGGTAAAAAGAAGAGGGAAAGATGGCAGAGAAAAAGAAAGAAAGGAAGAAGAGAACCAGGAAAGAGAGAACATGGAGGAAAAAAATGGAAGAGGAGGAGGGGAAGATGATTAGGAAAATGAAGAGAAGAAAGGAAATGAAGAAGAGAAAAAGAAAAAAAGGAAGAGGAGAAAAAAAGAAGGCAAAAAGAAAGAACTGAAAGAGGAAGAGAAAAAGGAGGAGGGAAAAAAGGAAGGGAAAAAGAACAGGAGGAAGAAGAAAAGATCAACAAGAAAGAAGACAAGAACTGATCTTTTATTTATACAAGTATGGATTTTTCTACACAGGAAACAGAGTTACTAATGAAATATGTAAATAACACACAAACAAAACTGGTAAGGGAAAGTAAATGGCAAAAACAAAATTCCATGAATTTGATCAAAATGATTCATAGGCTTCCAAAGTAGCAGTACAGTCCACCTACGATATAGATAGATCACTTTGCCTCCAAATACTATCCAAAATGGTATGCAATATACCATATAAGAGCTCAGAAATTATTACTATAATAGTTGCCTAAATTTATAATGAGTCGATTTAATTGCAGCTCCCAGAATGAAGTAGCTTCCACTGCAATCGGTGGCAATTACTCCTACCTCCATTCCCAAAGGGGAAGGAAAAGGAATAAGTATTTACATAATATCTACTATGTTTCAGGAACTGTGCCAAGTGCTTTACAACTAACAAAACATAAGAAAACTTCATCCAGATCCTAAAGATGCACTCTCACCTTCAACAAAGATAAATATATTATATGTATCATCTATTATGTTTAGGCATTAATATGTTGCAATGAAAAAAAAGTCTATATAAACATTACTTTAGACCACAGGTTGGCAAACTAGGGCAGCTAAGTGGCAAAGGAGTTAATTGAACCTAACTTCTTAAGACTGAATTTAAAAATACTAATAATAAGCCACTAGGATAGTAAATTTGGATCATTCCAAAAAAAATTCTTCATAACCCTATTTGCTCAAATAAATCGAGGAGACAGACCATATGAAATAAATGTGGCAAGTAAAAATAGAGGGAATGAAGATTTTCTCTCCTTTTATGTTAATATCATTGGCTACATACATAATCTGAGAACATTAGGGCAGATAGAAGAGGGTTTAACTGGTTGTTGTACCATCAATGACTAACTAATAGTTACTACGAGGTTATACAGTGGATAGAATGCCTGGCCTGGATTCAGGATGTTTTCTGAGTTCAGATCTGACCTCAGACACTCACTAGTATTGTGACCCTGCACAAATCACTTAAACAAGTTTGCCTTAGTTTCCCCATCTGTACAATGACCTGGAGAAGGAAATAGCAAACCATTCCAGCATCTTTGTCAAGAGAATCCCAAATGGGGTCAAGAAGTGTTGGACACAACCAAATACTTACTGACAGCTCAGTCAGCCATGGACAGAAAATCTTTAAATGCCAAAAGATGATATGTATATCCTCCTCATGTGGGGATCATAGATTTGGAAGTGGAAGAAAGACCTTTGGAGACATCTAAATGAATCATTTTACAGAATATAAGTGATTTGCCTAAGAGGCAAAAGGAGATTTGAACCTGAGTTTTTTGCTTCCAAATCCAGCATTCCTTTACACTGAAACACTCCATGATTCAACACAATGTGAAGGTCCTAGACAATAGTCTGAGATTACATAGTGAGATCTGTTGCTCTAAAAATTTGAGGGCAGCATCAGTTACTGCCAGATGCTCAGGCTTTTACTGAGTGTTTCCCTAGTCACCCCATAAGTAATTAAGGAGAGAGTCAGCTGAAGCTCAGGTGTCCCCAAATGCCTTAGGACCCCTAAATGCCCCCATGAGGCTACAACCCTGTATACAGCTTTAAAAGTGTGAAAGGAAACATAAGTCCAGTTGTTTTTTTTTTTTTAAAGTAACTTACCACACATGGGTTTAGAGATTTATCAACATAGAGCCTTTTGATTAGCTTCAAAGAGTAGAAAGAACTAAGTTTGTTTACATCAGAAGTCACTGTTTGAAAACTAAAAGGCGCATCTTTGACATTTTCAAAGTGAAGGACCTGTGAACAAAAAGAGAAAGTTAATGGCAACCATTGATCTTTTCTGTCACTGTTGGACAGCTCAATTCAACTTTCATTTATTAAGTTCAATGTCCTTTGCTAGGCACTGGGTAGGGAATGTGTTTGGGAGAAAGGGGCCAAGATACAAATCGCATGAGTTATAGTCTCTGACTTCACAAAGCTTGTAATTTAATAGGGGAAAATGGTACATGCATAAATAACTATATTCAATTCTTTTACTTCTGGGCAGCTAGGTGATACCGTAGATAAAGTACCAGGCCTGGAGTCAGGAAGAACTGAGTTCAAATCCATCCTCAGATACTAACTAGCTGTGTGACTCTGGGCAAGTTACTTAATCCTGTTTCCCTCAGTTTCCTCTTCTGTAAAATGAGATGGAGGAGGAAAAGGCAAACCATTGCAGTATGTCTGCCAAGAAAACCCCAAAGGGGATCACATAGTATCAGACTTGTCTGAAAAAATGAACAACATTCTCTTGTTATTTGTCTTAGGAATGGTGATCCTAATGTTAACATTTTCAAACATGAGTAAGTTTCAACTCCCTCAAAGATGAAACTTGGATCATCATTTGGAGAAACATTATTTCATGAAAATGATAATATTTAATAATAATAAATGACATTTATAGAGGTACCTTAATATTTCCAAAGTACTTTACATGCATCATCTCACTTAGACTTGAAAAAACTCTATGAATTGGGCATGATAGGTATTATTATGGCTATATTATAAGATAAGGAAATTGATATTAAGAAAGCTTGTAACTTGCCTTGAGTCATGTAGCTAGTAATAATCATTCCTCGTTTTTTGTACTGAATATTTCTCCAGTCTGAGTCTATTGTCTGAGTCTATTATGAAACATTAGCCCCACTCAGTCTGTAGAATTTAAACAAAGCCTCACAGAGTGAAGGGAATAGAGTAAGACGAAGCATATATTGTCACTCCCAAATCCTTTCAGAAATACTCGTTTCCCCTGATGGGAACTACAGAAATCCTGGGAGCTAGATGCTATTATTGGGCTCATTTTACAGATGAGGAAAATGAGACAAACAGGGTATGAGTCATGCCCAGTATTAGAACAACTAGTAAGTACTGTAGACCCAGTGTTCTATCTTGTTCAAGAACAGTTATGTGAGACTAGATTTCTTCTGCTCCATTGCTAATGTCTCTTACATAAATTGTAGATGATCAAAAGAACTTGTTCCAACTGATCAAACGCATATTTGAAATAGGCAATGCAGCACAGAGGAAAGTAATGGATTTGTGGTTAAAAACAAAAAACAAAAAACTGGTCTTAAATTCTGGTTCTGGTTATTACTCTTGGCAAGCTACTTAAAAGTCTTAAAGTTTTCTTATCTGTCAAAGAAGGATTGGACAAAATGATCTCTAGGGCTCCCATCCAGCTCTAAATAAAATATTTGACTCTAACTAAATGTGGATCACAGAATAGTATTTTCACCTTTGCTGTTGTTGTTGATAGCTTTTTTTCTTTCTTATCTTTTTCTTTCCCTTTTTGATCTGATTTTTTCTTGTGCAGCATGATAAATGTAGAAATATGTTTAGAAGAATTACATATGTTTAACTTATACTGGATTGCTTGCTATCTAAGGGAGGGGAGAGGAGGGAAAGGAGGGAGAAAATTTGGGAACATAAAGTTTTGCAGAGCTGAATATTGAAAACTCTTTGTGTGTATTTTGAAAAATAAAAGGCTGTTATTTAAAAAAAAGAAAAACAAATATTTTAGCCTATCATTTTTTAAAAAATTTGTTAGGGATTTCCCTTCTCCCCTAGTTTGTTCTTAAGGAAAATGAACCTTGGGGAGCTTGGCATGGAAATCGCATGCTGCCAGGCATTGGGCTAAGTATATAATTATTTTTATTATTATCATTTGGTCTTAACAACAATCTTCAGAGGCAGGTGCTATTATTATCCCTATTTTACAAATAAGAAAACTGAGGCAAACAGAAGTCAGTGACTTGCCCAAAATCACACAGCTAGTGAATGTCTGAGGCTAGATTTGAAATTGGGTCTTCCTGACTCCAGAACTGGAACTCTATCCACTACGCCACCTCACTTCCATACTTTGCCAATCTATGATCTAAAGTAATGCTTACATATGCTTCATTACATTGCAACATAAAATAGATGATCCATGCAATAGATCTTTTATTGTTGTTGAAAGTAAAAGTCTATCTTTAGTATCTGAATGAAGTTTCCTTAGGTTCTAGTTTAGTTGTAAAGCATTTAGCATAGTTCCTGGAACACAGTAGGTGCTCCATAAATGCACACAAGGCAATGGGATTTTTCAGAATGTAAGCTTAAAGTGTCTTTTGGTAAGAGTTTCCACCTCCTTACTTATAACAACAAGTTCCAGGTTGACTTGCATTTCATTCCAAAAATAGATCCCCAGCTAATAGTTATTATCAACAATGATCCTAGAGGAACCCAAGAATGTTGTTCTTTCCCTACCTAGCCTACATTCAGTTATTACTTCTCCACCAGTATTTTTCATGGAATCAGACATTTGGAGCTGGAAAGTATATAAGAGGCTGTCTAATATATCAGATTTTTTTTTTTATAGTTAGGGAAACTGAAGCTCTGAGACATTAAGTTTCTTGCCCAAGGTTACAAGCAGTAAATAACCAAACTGAGATTTGATCTGAAGGTTCTCTGACTCCATTATCAGTGTTTCTTTCACCACACAATAATGTGTAAATTTAGGGCTTATTAAGTGACTTGCCCAAGCTCACACAGCTAGTATCTGAGGCCAGATTTGTATTCAGTTTTTCCTGACTTCAGATCCAGTGCTAGTCTATTCACTGGGCCCCCCAGCTATTCCACATGGGTTACTCAAAATCAAATTTAGAGACTATTTAATGACAGAATTGTAATAGCATGATAGAATAAAAAATAATCTTGGATTTGGGACCTGAGTTTGAATCTCAGTTCTCAATTTGAATATATTATTTTACTATTCCAGGCTTTATTTTTCTCATCTATAAGATGAGTGGATTGGATGAAAGGATCCACTAAGTCTCCTTCAAGCTCCTGATTCCTAAAATCCTATGAACCTGGTTCTACCACAAAGGCTTGATACCACATATAACTACTCAATAAAGATTGATTGATTGATTGATTTGCTGGTGAGTTGACATGATTGAAGCACTTTTTTCTTTCTTTCAGTCCTTATTTAAACTCCTTGAGTACCAGAAAGAGTTCCCCTAAGCCACAGAGGGAGGGTTTCCAGAAAACCATTTCAGTTTCTTTATGAGTTTTGCAATCTGGCAGTGCCCCCAGAATCTGGTAGGTATTAAATGCTACATTCTTATTCCTGATTTGATCACTAAGTGCTTTCTTTCTAGTACAAACTAATACAAATCCAAAGTGCTTTTCACCTCACAATATATAAAGTGGAGATTGTTTTCTCATGCAAATGTGAGATGCCACATTATTCTCTAAAGACCAACACCATCTGACAATGAGAAGCCATGTTGCCACAATATTTCCAACTCTGATTGGCATATGGCAGGGCCTCTGGGTGGGAGATCAGAAAACAGTATAGCCAGGTTGACTGCTGAGATTACTGGGGAGGCAGCTGGATGGAGGGAGTATACAGGGGACCTTGTCCTTTTTGTAATTTGTTTCTTAAGGTTATCATGTTCCCCTAGGTTAGTAAAGTTCTGTGTAAAGATTTATTATCATTACTGATAATAATAATAATGCTTTAATACTTTAGGCCCTGAGCATTATTATTAACCCATTACTAATTTTTAATTTAATTAGGGAAATAAAGGTTCTTTATCAGGGGTTACACTCAGGTAAAGATCTTAATTCAAAAAGGCCAAAATTGGCCACTGCATCCTGGGCCATCATCAGTTATCTTGATTTTTGATTTGTCTCACCACTAGATTACAAATAGTTCTGGAGGAGAAAGTGAGAATGACAACTGAAACTGTCTCATTTAAATTCCAATTCACATACAAGTGATTTAGTCTTTTAGACCAAGAATGAACAACAAACAACACTCCTGTGCATCTTTACTTTCCAGAAAAATAGATTGGAATTGGGTGAGAAGGGGAAGGAGTGGGTGATAGGGAAAAGACAGATGAGAGAAGGGTTAATCTCTTGGCCTTACATCTCCATGCTTCATTTAAATCATGACCCAGAGATCTCCAGGAATTGTTAGGGCTCATACAGAGATAATAGGCTAAAAATTCTTCAGAGTTCCTTGGAGGGGAAGAAAAGTGCTATTGAACTATAAAATAATTGTTAGCATAAATATCATCTGATGACAAAAAGTAAATGAAGGTGTGAATAAAGATAATAAGAAGCTTGGAAATACACTCCATGGAAATAAGCACCTACTAGACATAGATTTGGGCGAAATATTGATTTGCAAACTTTCCTGCACTTTACCACCAAGGGAACTAACTCATCCTCACTAGCACCAAAAAGCTTTAATTAGGTTTGGTACTTTATTGGGTATTGACCAAAGCTGCACTGACTAGAAGAGAATTAATAATATTTACATTTGTACAGTACTTGGTGAGAATCCCCAGCATGTTGGGTGCATCAACCCTGTGGCCAGAAAATGGAAGAAGATATCTAAAGGTTGGCTTGCATAGGGGATGGAAGGTAATATGTGTTACTGAAGGAAATATCCAAACTGATGAGACCACAGATCCAAAATGTTTTCAAATGCATACTTGATCCTTGCCACATGCCTTGTGAAATTGTAGGAATAGGATTTTCTCCATTTTACAGATTAGGAAATTGATGGAGAGAGATTGAATGACTCAATGTAATTATTGGCAAAGTTTGGACTACTACCCAGTTTTAGAGAGTTCAAGGATCTTTCTACTATACCACAATGCCTAATATAAGACACCTTCATGGGACCACTGTGTTCTGAATCTCAGAGACACCATAAGAACTATTTTAAAATATCAGAGTAAATTCTACAAAACCATTCAATTCAATTGCAGAAATTGTTATTCAACATAGGAATGGAGATATGAAGAAAACTGGCTATGCCTTAATTCTTGCAGTAATACTACACTAAAATTCCTCCTACTTTCCCCCTTAAATGTTGTTCAAGTAAAAGCAAATAATTCTAGCTCTTAAAATGAAAACAATGAATTCAAAGTTCACCTTTCCAATTTCATTTGCTGTATCACCTTTGGTGCCTACTTGAGCCAAGGAGAGGGAAGTAGAAAGACATATTGGAGAGAAAAGGACATTGCCAGTTGTTTCCTTGTTACACAACTGTTTGAAAAGGTCAACTGCAAAAGCTGAATTTGCCAATCGTAGAGCATCCATTGTGAACCTAAAATGGAAAAGGAGAGGAAAATATTACATTTCTACAGTTATATGGCTCTGAGAGTGAGGAAGTCTCTCTGAATCAATTTAATCCAATAAGAATCGAATCTACAGCTATAAGAGATAATCTAAGACCTCCATGGTTGGAGGATAGGGAGGTCAATAGAAGGATGCATGTGATCCTTCAAGCAAGAAGAGCTAAATGATTATTTTCAAAAAAAGAGTCTTTCTTTAAAATTTTGGTGTTTAAAGTACTTTGGAACTGTATCACTTCAATGGCATAATGATTCTCCCTTCAATAAGTAATTGTTTTCTAGAATGGTGACACACATTTATGATCCCAACTAAGAAGACTGAAGCTGGCAGATTTCTTGAGCTCTGGAGTTCTGAATTGCAATGATCTATTCTAATCAGGTGTCCACATTAAATTTTGCTTCAGTATGATGAATACCCAGGACAAAATAGGAGGGACAAACTGGCCTAGATCAGCCCATCAAAGCTTGGGCACCACAGAAAATTTCCCTTCTCAGAATAATGTTTTCAAGTGTATAAAATAAAATAAACAAGATTACAAAGGAAAATAATTATATTCTGCATCCAGAGAAAGAATTGATATATAAATATATATATATATAATGATTTTACATACTTGCAAATTATACTTACATATTTATAATTATATTTACATATATATATATATATTTGTATCTAATGATAGCCATGCTACCGTGGCAAAATAGATAAAAAAGAAATTTACACAATAACTTTATTATATATTTAAAAGGAATAGCAACTTGTACATAATAGATACATAGCTTCATGTGCAATCTTTTTAAAAATTATGTTGTTATAAAAATGCTTGTTTTATTCCATAAATTAAAAATAAAAGAAATACTGTTATGAACATATTTTCAAGAACAAATTTGTAGACCCTTGAAATCTATACATGGAAATTCCACCAGGATCTATGAACCCCCAAGTTAAGAACTTCTGTCTTAGATTGTTGATGAATCTAAATTTTGACTAATTCACTAACAATTACTATTCAATTAAGAGCATAATCATGCCATTATAGCAGCATATTTACTCATTCAATCAGCAAAGGAGAGTCTAATATAATAGTAACATATTTATAAAGAAATTTACAGTTTATAAAGTGCCTGTGCCAAAGATATGTTACTCATAATAAATCTGTGAGGAAAGCAATGTATTATTATCTCTGTTCTGCAGATGGGGAAACTGATTTCCAGACAAGTTAACTGGCCCATGGTCACAAAGCCATTGAGTGGGTATATCCAATGTTTCACTGATCTACAAGATAAGACATGGTCTCTACTCTGAAAGAGTTTAAAATATAGTAGGAGTTTTGTGACATATGCACAGACAACTATTGATACAAGACTCAATATAAAAAATATAATTAAAATGTATAAAATACTATGAGAATTCAGGGAGGAAGAGCTTACTTCAGACTAGGAGAGTATTTTAGAAAGACCTTGGGAAGGAGGTAGCCTTTGTAAGCAGGCTTTAAGAAAGGAAAGAAACTGAAGAGGCAGAGATAGAGGAAGAACATTTTAGCCTGAAACAATAGCATTAGTAAAGGCACAGAAGTGTATTCAGAAAGAGCAATAATAGTGTCGTTGAAACTTAGAGGGCATAAAGAGGAGTGGGAAATGAAGCTGAATAGGAAAGACAGGGCCAAATCATGACAATCCTGGGCAGGTCTGATCTCTCTCTCTCTCTCTCTCTCTCTCTCTCTCTCTCTCTCTCTCTCTCTCTCTCTCTCTCTCTCTCTCTCTCTCTCTCTCTCTCTCTCTTTTTCTTTTTGCTGAGGCAATTGAGGTTAAGTGACTTGCCGGGGGGTCACACAGCTAGGGAATGTTAAGTGTCTGAGACCAGATTTGAACTCAGGTCCTCCTGACTTCAGGGCTGGTGTGGTCTGATCTCTTTTAATGTTTTATTCTATAGGAAACAGGGGACTGTTGAAGATTTATAATCTCAAGAAGGATTTGACAGGACTGGATTAGAAAAAGATTAGAATTAAATTTAAAAAGAATAATCTGACTAAAATATATAGGATGGGATGTCCTGGGGGAGACCAATTAAGAAGTTGTTACAGTGATCCAGATGCAGTCACAGGAGTCTAAATTAACATGGCAGAAGGGAAAAATGCAAAGGACCAAGGTAGGGTACAGAGAAAGTCCCATCCTGGGTTCTAATCAGACTCTTCTGAGTTTTATGATCATGGGCAACTTCCTTAATCTTTCTCAGAGCTTCAGTTTCTTTGTCTGTAAAATGGGGATAGTAATATTTGTACTACCTACCACATAGAGGAAAGCATTTTGCAAATCCTTGAGTGCTGCAAAAATATGATTTATTATTTGAGAAATTCTGCATTTGGCCATTGATGACCATAGGAAGGGCAATGGAGAGGGTACAGTCAATGGCAATAAGGAACTATGGTAGCCAACACAAACAGGAAAATCAGAAGGAGGGACAGGTGAAAGGAGAAGACAGAAATATAGGCATGAGAGCCATGTATCTGCAGAGAGGCAGCAGAAGAAGCCACTATAACAAATAAAATTATCAAATGAAAAACTGGAGAAAAAGAACAGAACAGAACAGAGATCTGAAATCTGGGGAACAAAGACATTTGAGGACAGGAAAAGGGAAAGGAACCATTTGAGGAGACAGTGAAGGAACAGTTCAATATCATTTAAGCCAAGAGGAGAGTTCCAAGGATCAGGTGGCTCAACAGTGTCAAAAGTAACAAAGAGTGAAGAAGGGTAGATCGTCCCTCAGGAAGGTTCTGAGCAAACAAATATTTGATTCAATTCAACATGTATTTAATATAACTCTGCTGGTGGAATGTGACAAGTGGTGGAGGCTAGACTGGAATGCAAGAGTGACAATCAATAAACATGTATATGTGTATGTTATACAAATGTAAATATATTATATATGCCATTTGAACATTATATTCTTATGTTTTTAAGTATTGGGGTTAGATATATAAATTTAAAAGTCATCTGCAAAGTGAGAGGATAAAAGAAGGTATGGGAAGTAATAAAATAATCAAGTGAAAAAACACAGAGAGAGAAGTAGAAGAATAGACAGCAATGCTAACACTGAGAGGGCAAGAGAAATTCCATGAATCAGCACAAGAAATCAAGAATGTTTATGGAATGCTTACTACTGCTTAGCATTAGACAATGAAAGGAAGTCCTTGACTCCCCCACAGCTTACAAATTAGATTAAGAAATCACATGGATAAATAATCCCAATATAAGAAGTACATGATTGCCATCATAGATGGATAACAAATGAGATTTATTGTTGTTCAGTCATTTCAGTCATGTCTGACTCTTCATAATGCCATTTAGAGTTTTCTTTACAAAGATGCTAACATGGTTTTCCATTTCCCTCTCCAGCTCAATTAAGGCAAACAGGATTAAGTGACTTACTCGGGTTCAGATAGCTAGGAAGTGTATGGAGCCAAATTTGAACTCAGGGAGATGAGTTCTAACAAATGGGAGAAGAGTTCATATAAGTAAAGGTAGGTATGGCATGAAAAAGGCACTAAATTTGGAATCAGGAGACTGGGTATTAAACCTTGGTTCCCACCTGTATGATTTTGAACACGTATTAACTTCTGTGTTAAAATTTTCCTCCTCTATAAAACAAAAGAGTTGGATTAGAAGCACTCTAATATCCCTCCCAATTCTTAAGTTCTATGATCTTATGATCCATTCCTACATTAAAAATATAGGAAGCTTATAAAGAGAATATTACAACTAATAGTCACCTGCTTTTATCAGAGAAACAACTTCCTAATTAAAGGCCTTCCTTGCTTCCTACTCTACACTTCTAATCTAAGTATGTCTAGGTGAAATTCCCATTTTTCCCTAGAAAATTTATAAGAATTCAGCCTCTAAGTTCACTTTCAAATCTGAAATGCTGTGATTTGGTTAATTAAGACATATAGCATCTGACTTCTGGTTTAGACTATATAGAAGTAGGGAGTTAATCTAGGTGATCTCTTTAAGAATCAGCAACTAAATGGCAGTTCCCAGTAGGTTAGCTTGTCAGTCAGTCATGGAGACAAGAAGACATGAGTTCAAATCCAGTGTCAGATATTTTGTAGTTGTGTGACACTGGGCAAAAATGGGAATCATAATAGAATCTACCTACCTTGCAGCATTGTGAGAATAAAATGAACAAATATTTCTAAAGCATTTGGCATATAGCAGACACTTAATAAATGCTTGTTCTCTTACTTCTCATCAAGATCTAGGATTATGGATCCCTCTCCCTGTCTCCTTCCCTCTCCCTTTCCCTCTATTTCTCTCTCCCTCCCTCTCTCTCTCTCTCTCTCTCCCTCCCTCTCTCTCTCTCTCTCCCTCTCTTTCTCTCTCTCTCTCTCTCTCTCTGTGTCTCCTTCTCTTTCTCCTTACTTTCTTTCCTTCTTCCTCCTTCCTTCCCTCCTTATCTCTGTCTCTGTCTCTCTGTCTCTCTCTCTCTCTGCCATTCCAGTAATTTTATCTGAAAGAGGCAGATTGGCAACTCATCTTGGTCTTAGGAAGTTGCCTGGGTCACTGATAGCTCAGTTACACAAGGAAAGGGAATCAATATTACCTACACCTTATAAATATTATCTCATTTGATTGTCACAATTCTGCGAGAAATTGAGGCAGACAGAGATTAAGGGTCACACATCTAACAAAAGACTGAGAAAGGATTTTAACTCATCTTCCTGACTCCAGACCCAGTAATCTATCTGTTGCATCATGTAACAGCCAATGCACGTCAAAGGAAGGTCTTTTACTTAAATCTTCTTGATTCCAAGACTGATCCTCTATCTACCATGCTCCAGATTAGGCTGTTCAGTCATTTCAGTAATGTTCAACTCTTTGTGACTCTATTTGAGATTGTCTTGGGAAAGATACTGGAATGAATTGCCTTTTCCTTCTCTAGATCATTTTATAGATGAGAAAATAGGCAAACAAGGTTAAGTGATTTGCATAGGGTCACAGGGTGTCTGAAACTAATTTTAATTCATTAAGATAAATCCTCCTTACTCCAGGTTCAACACTCATCCACTAAACCATCTAGCTGTCCAAGATTAGGTATAATCAATCAAATTAACACCGAACAATAATGAAAAGGTATGAATGAAACTTCAGCATATGCTGTCATATATGTAGTTACATTTGTTAACATTTCTATCAACTACCTCACAGGAAAGATGGCTGCCCATCTTCAATGATAGTCGAAAACCCAAGGCTAAAGTCATGTACTTGAGTATAACCTAAATTTGCAATTTGAACAAAAATGTCAAAAGCTGAGAATTGAAAAAGAGTATCTCTAGTGAACTCCATAGAACTAAGCTCTTGCTAGTGACTGTGCCTTTTTCACAGAACACAGCAAGTGATGACAGGAATAACACAAAGCATAGAGATTTGGGGCATAAGACAGTCATAGACAGGTTTCCCAAAAATCTTGTAGTCTGAAAAAGCTGTTCAGAGGAAAGAGATATTTCCATTGACAATACTCAAGCTTTCCAATGTAAGCATTCTTTCCTAGACAGGCTGTCGTCTTCTTCTTCCTAGTCTCCACATCATTAGATTAAGGAAACAGAAATGCAGCCAAATATACTCAGTGCTGGCTCCTTTTCAAAATTCTTTTTGGAAGCTCAGGGAATCTAAAGGAGGAGCAGAGTATTTCCAATTTCTTTAAGATCTAATTTCTTTTGCTATCTAGGCAGGTGAATTATTTGCTAGCAAATTACATGGCCCCTACTCAAAGGGATTATACTATCAATTAGTAAGTAAAATTCTGAAAGAAAGAAAGAAAAAGATATTCATTGAAAAAAATCAATAGATATATCTTGAGTTGTTCATCTTCCCAAATTAACTTCTATCTTTGAATCTGTATTATTTTTCCTTTTGCAGAAGGGAAAAATTGAACTATGATTCATCTCAACAAAGATTTATTAAGTTTCTGTAATGTTTACAACATGGAGGGGTTTTTTTTGTAAATTTTCAAGTTAGGCTCAAAGCAGAAGAATAATTGTTTTCTCTAAATTAAAATAATTTAAAATGAAAGAAAAAAAAGCATCTGCCCATTCTCATTATTTTTTAAAGTAGGCATTTGCTTTAAAGACCAGGGAAGTTCACAAATGGCTGTGCTCTGTGTGACTCATCATATCTTTTAGCTTAGTTGGCATTAGTAAATTGATAAGGAAAAAAAAGAGGTTGAGTATATGCCAAACAGCAAATTAATTAAAGTTAAAGCACATGACATTTCTTTCTATTAGTTAATAGTGAATTACAAAAGTGGGAAATGCCATATACTATCAGTAAAAATTACTATTCTACAGTTTTGCTTAACTCTTTTGGGGAGATTTTTTTAGATGTTTGTCATATGGAAACGACTCTGTGTAAAAATAAAATGCATCAATATTTAATTTTAACAGAAAGTACACCAAATATAAAATATGAGGCAGAAATCTCCAACAGTAAATCTCCATAAAGCACTAAATCTTAAAGTTTTATATGGGAGATTTTCAAGCAGTCACCAGTCAATCCCATCCCACCCCACTCCAAAGAATCACAGTAGGAAAGTAAACACAGCTCCCTCTCCCTAGTTCTCTACTTAACTATCAGCAAGTCCCCCTTCTACCTCACCTTAAAATGGCACTATTATCAACCAGCTATCTTAAGTCTTCAACAAAGTGAATAGTTCCAAAAAACCGAGGGTTCCTACAACAGAACTTGCTCAAATACTCAAATGAATTCCATCATCTCATCAGTTCAGGAGTTTGCAGCAATGTTCCAGGTCACAATCCATCTATAACTGTCCATTCTGTGCTACCCTTGCCCATATCATCTTAAAAGATTACCATAAGAGCTGCCCCTTGTTCTCCTAATGGCCTTTCTTAATTTGTTCCAGCATGCCAGTGATACTTGTGGAGGTCTCCAGTTGAGGAACATAGAGGACAGATAAAAATTCCTAATCAGACAGCAGGCAAATTTGTTATATTGACAAACTTGATTTTAAAACCATACACACACCCACAAAACCGTTATCATTTTTAAGTAGTTTCCAAACATGGAAATAACAGCTTCTCTAATATGAAATGGCATATAACCAAATTGGTTTTAAAAATCAATACTTAGCAATGCAATTGACTAATAAATAACTTTCACATGTCTTTTTTTGTGTTGTTCCTTGGGAAACTAAAGTGGATGTAATTATATCATCAATAATAGTAAGCTCCCATTTTAAAACAATTTTTTTTCTTCTTACCATGGAAAGGAATGATATAAATTTTTGGAATAATTGATGAGGGCATTTGATTGCAAATCTTAGGTAACCAAGGCAATATTGTTCTATGAGAGCATTTGGATACAATGACCTAAAGCTGCAAAGAAGAAAAATTAATGTATTCCTTCTTGTGTAGTCCAAGTATTATTCATTCTCAAAAATATTTTGCAATGCCTTTAACCTGAATGACACTATATGAATAAAAGACTCTCATGGCTTTTAAGGCAATTCATGACATAATTTAATTAATACTGTGTTTCAATTAAAGGCTGAAAGCTAGTAGCTTATTAGAAAATTTAAGTCAGTGCATACCTCATTAAAGATGATGTATCAGAGAGAAGACTTTCCCCTTAACAACCAACCTTTCCGTTGAAAATGTTTCTTCCTGTTAGATAGGAATGACCGTGCATGAGTCACACATGAGATCAGGCCTCCTCAATATGGTGATATATGCCTTTCCCATAAAATTCTTCTTTGTGTTTTGAGGTCATTTTAATCATTAACATTTGATCTACAAACTAAACAGTTTTCCTGAGCACTCCCTTCTTACACTGCACACCATTCAACCAGGTTTTATTTAGCTTTGTCTACATGCAAAGAACTAGATTTGGTGTCAAGGGCATAAAAGCAAAAATAAAACATCCCTTGCCCTCACAATCTATTAAAAATGAATGTAATCAAAATTATCAACATAAAAAAGGACAAGGGAAATAAATACTACGCCTGGAGGCAACTTGGCTGAGTGGATAGCATATTAGGGCCTGTAATCAAGAAGACCTGAGCTTGATTCTAGCCTCCTGACATTTATTATCCTTGTAAAGCCATTTAATCTCTCTTAGTCTCATTTTCTTCATCTGTTAAATGGGGATAATGATAGGACCTATTTCATTGGGTTAAATCAAATGAAATAATATACATGAGACACTTCTCAAAACTTAAAGTTCTATATAAATGTTAGCAATCCATATTTAAATAAACCCGACTAAGTTCTGTGATTCTATATACTTTATTTTAAATAATTTTTTCCTAATTACAATTAGGATTACTGACCAAAATTATGATCCTGACCAAAATTAACTATTATTTGGATTATGATGATCAATAACACAGCATATTTTGAATCATCTGTCCAGTGATTGGCCCTAACTGACTGATCAAAATAGGTTCAGTATTATATCCACATGCAGCCTAAGCTAACACAAGGTTTGCCAATGGTCACAGCCAGATATCAATCCAATGTCACAATAATACAACAAAGTCATTTTAACCAAATATCATCAACATTAACAGCACAACAATTTTCAACAAAAAACAATTTTCATTTTAAACAGGAATATGATGATGATAATAAAGAAATAGGAATATTTTCTCCTATATAGTAGTGTAACCTTTTTATGACTTTAATCCAAGATACTTCATGTAGTCAATGCCAGTCCTTCCAATTGGTTACTCCCTGGCTTCAAACGCCTTTTTCTTTACTTGGTTTTCTTTTGTAATTCACATTTTAAAAAAATTTTATACTTTTAAAATATTATTCTGAGAAGGGGGTCTATAACCTTCACCAGACTCCAAAGGAATTTGTAAGCTACAAAAGCTTTAGATGACATTCAAAGGTTTCTTCATTTCTAAAATTACAAGTCTGTACATCTCCAGACCTCAGGGAATGTGTTCTATATCTCTATTAATCACATTGGCTTTAAGAAACTACATTCCTTATACTCTTTCTGGACATCTCCATCCTTGATCTCTCCTTTTCCTTTCAGTTCTCTTTTATATATTGTCTTGCCATATTAGAATGTAAGCTCCTTGAAGGCAAGGGCCTGTCCTGTTTGTTTTTATTTATTTAAATGTCCTAGCATTTAGTCCAGTTCCTGGAACATAGGAAGCATATTAAGAAATGCTTTATTTATCTTCCATAGTACAATTGAGTATATAAATCCATTTTAAAGAGAAAATCCCACCTGAGAAGCCACTTCATAGAAGCACAAAATTTTAGAGCTAAAAAGGACCTTGAATATGATTTTTTTTATAATTTTCTTACTATATAGGCAAGAAAACTGAGGTCTAGAGATGTGTAAACATAATTTTAGTAATAGAAGGAACCCTTGGATATCTTCTGGGGGTTCTTAACCATTTTTGGCTCATGAATTCCTTTGGCAGTCTGGTAAAGATTATGAATCCATTCACACTATATCTTGCTTTAAAATTTTTATTTATTTTATTTTTAATTTATGGAGTAAAACAAGCATTTCATAAATAGCATAATAAAAAAGGTGATTGCATATGAAACTGTGAGTCTATTATGTTTAACTTGCTATTCCTTTTAAATTAAATTATTCTGTAAATTTCTTTTTTTTTCTTTCTTTTCTTCCTTCCCCTTTACTATACATATATAAAACATAAAATAAAGCATTAAATAAAACCAGGGTTACAAAGGAAACTAAGTATATTGAAACATAGTTATCATGGTTTCCAGGTTACAAAACCTTGAATCACCTAATTAGTCAAAGAAAAGACTAGTGTCTCAGCCTTCTGTTTTCCCAAACAGTGCTCCTTCCAGTAAGCTACTCTGCCTCCTTAGTTCCTTTCTTGATAAGAGTGGAATAACCAGAGATTTAATTTTTCAAAGGTTCTAAATATTTGATGTCATTATGTTTCAAAAATTATTTCTTTAGGAAGAGCGAGAGACTTTTAGCATCACTATTTTTAAATCAACATTGGTTTTTTGGGGTTTTTTTTTTGAAGGCTATTTATTATAGTACTTGTGTTGGAAAGGACATTAACTAGTTTGACTTCATTTTGACAGGTGAGAATTCCCCAGATCACAGTAGCAAGTTAGAACCTGCACATCCTGTCTGTCAGTCCAATGTGGGCTCTTATATACCACAATGCCTTTTTCAGTCATTCACATGGTAGACTCACTGGTAATGTATTTGTTGAATCATTTCATCACTGCCTCTACAGTTTTTTGTTTGTTGAATCTTTCAATGATCTTTTGCCACATTGCATTATCATCTTACATTAAAGCTCTGCTTCGGGAACAGAGGGACAAAGGCTGATAATAGAGATCATCTTCTAGGGATCAAAACAATTGTTACATCTTGCTTTCATATATATATATATATGTATATATATATATATGTAAAGCAAAGAAGAAAGCAAATGAAACCCTATGCATATATACATATATATATATATATATATATCAGCTAGGTTTAGAAAAAACAAATTCCTTGACATTCACCAAACCTCTCCTGACAAATCCAAGTCTTAAACATCCCAGAACATCCTTTAAAAAAAACAGCTGTGTGGAATATCATGAATTTCATGTTCTAACAATGGTGACTAGTTCCTTAAAAAGTGAGCCACAATTTTCAATTCACAAATGTTTAAAACCATAAGATTGAAAGCTTCACTACTGTCTTGGCAAAATACTATATTTTATTCTATCTTAAACTCCTATTCATTCAAAATATTCTTGTAAATATTATGCATTTACTACTTATATCCAGAACACAGCATTCACTGTGTATATAAGCAAAACTAAGCAGAGGGTACAGAGAAAGAAAAGTGAATGATTAAAGAACAAGAAAGTACCTTTAACAGTAACTGATTTGTTTTTTACTTTCTGATTCTCTTCACCATTTGTAGTATCAATTCTATAATTCTCTTTTGCTTACAAAAATTGTCATGTATTGCCCATAATATTATATCTACCACATCTGTCTCCTTTCCTCACCATTCTCATGGCCATCACTCTAGTTCATATTCTCATTACTTGGGCTGGGAAAAGGGAGCAGAAAAAGTGATGCAAGGATACTCTTAAGGTCTTTCTGAAGAACTTTGGTATTGATTGTGAGACAAAAGGAGTCACTTTCATCAGATTATCCAGCATGGCTTGCCTTCATCACAGAAGGGGCTGTGAGCTATGAGCAAAATAGAATTAAAATAGCTAAAAAAATGAGATGCACAAATTTAAAGACATCTCCATTCTAAATATTCATATAGACTCTATTATATGTATATAGTAGAGACTTCTGAGCTTGTATTAATCTGATCAGCCACAGCTGGGCACACTATACACTGACCCCAACATAATGATGTCATTTTGGTCCTCTCTAAATATGAAGGACAAACAACAACAACTGGGGAAGTGGAGAGGGGAGGGCTGCCATAGCCTGCCTTCCCACCCCATCTCTCCTTCAAGCCATTCTCCACTTGGCTACCCGATTCATCTACCTAATGTACATCTCCAATCACATCACATTCTGTTCAATGCTTGCTTAGTGACTGAAAGCCTGGCCTTCAGTGTCCTCCAAAATCTGGCTCCAATCCACCTTTCTAATCTTATCTCATGCTGCTTCCCGTTCTCTACATTCCAGCCAAAATGAACAACTCACTGTCCCCTCTTGTGCTCTCTTGGTTATATGAATTTATTTGCATTATTCTCTAAGTCTAGAAAGCTCTATTTGCTAATCGAGTCTATCGAAATTCTACTGATGACTGAGTTGAAATGCAAATTTCTAATGAAGCCTTCTCTGATCCCACACAGTTACTTACACTAGTAGTACCTCTTTTATACACTTATGATATTCTTTGTTTAGTTATATATATACATTTTTGTCTTAGTTACCTTACAAGATTTTAAGTTTTTTTAATCTCTTATAAAAGCCATGTCTTAGTTTTCTTATCTCTGCTCAACCTAGCTTAACTCCTTAAAAGTGCATCATAAATGTTGGATGAATGAATGAATGAACAAATGTCATTTGCTAATGCACCAATATTTCCCACATATCTGTTTCATACACCAAATGCCAATATACTTCTGCTAATATCCCAATGTCACATTATGCCACAATACTAATAATGCCAATAATATGTTTGTATTTTACAGAGACAATGAAGGTTGTTGCTACTAGTTATTTTTGAAGTAATTTTCATTTACTCTAATTAGCATCCTAGTGATTTGGTCTTGTTTTTCCAAATCAGTTTACTCACTCTTACAACTGTACTTCATATTAGACCTGCCAACTACCAGTACTATTCAAACAAAGAAATATAGCAGTCAGAAGAAGAGAGATAAGAAGCACAGAAGTTTAAAGGTTTGGATAAAAGCATTTGCAACCATAAACCTAGAAAAGCAACGTTCATTTTGATCTATTGTATGAAACAAAATTAGAAAATGTATTATCCTAATTAATCAACCAAGGAATATTTATTAAGTGCTAACTATGTGCTAAGTACAAGGAGACAGAAATGAAATAGTCCTTATTCTTAAGAAGTTTACATTCTCTCTGGGGGAACAACATGCAAATATTAAATATGTATACAACATATAGAAAGTAATTTAAGGGAAGCTCTGTTAACTGGAGGAGAGGATCAGAAAAATTTTGCAAAAGAATTTGAATTTGAAGAATTTGAACCATCTTTATAACTATATCTCTTTAATGCTCTGTTTTATGCATTTTAATTTAGAATTAACATTATAGAACAAAGTACTTTTTAAAATGTATTCTACTCTATTACTATGTACAATGTCTTGAGAATTCCTGCTAAAAAGAATTTAGAACCAACAGAATGAGGACTTTGAAGGCCTGAAGTTAACAGAGATTTTAGAAATTCATTATTTGATTTTGCATGTTTAATTACCCTCTGCTCTGTTAGGAAAATCTAAAATACAAGTTTTCTTTTCCATTGCTATATATGACCAATCTATTGCTGCTAGTAATGTTGCTTGGCTGGCAATCTTTTCCCAATGATCAGAATTTATTACAATGCAGTAGCAATAATCCTAGAGGAGCTGAAATGATAGCATTCAAAATATAACCAAGCAAAGTTAAAAACATAGGGGGGCATTTTCTGTCAGGAATACTTAATTTGGATTAAGCAAACCTATAGGACAAGTCCTCTGCCTTTCCACCCACAAAGAAATTAGTCAGCTGGGAACTGGCATAGTATTCTTAAGATCAGAGTTCAGTTAACTATGAGACCTGCCTAACCTGATTCAAACTTGCTTAGCTAAAATAAGTAGGCATTAAAAGAAAAAAAAAATCTGGAAAGTTTAGTCCTTAGAGTACTCTACATATGTAAAATCATTGTGGATGATGAATAAACATTTTTAACAGGTAGAAAGACCCAATAAATCATATAATTCATTTGCTTGTGGCAAAGTAGAATTGGTACAACAAATTATCCTCTCCAGCTTCATGGAGTCTAAACTTCAGTATTCATAGCAACATAGCTTCTGTCATTTCTTCATTTTACCCCATTCTTCTTAGTCCTAAAACTGTCAACATCCAAAAATTCTTTGGGCCTTTCTTTATATGAAAAAATAAAGATGTTAGATTATATTGTATCAAAAATCCTTGCTCACTCTAAATCTATAACTCCACAAGTCCATGACAGCCTTTTGCCAAGTTTCTTTCCACCACAGTTAGGATGTAACTGTAATGATCTGTAATCATTATGGGAGAATATGGTGCCTTGTTGACAAAAAGGAAATATGGATTAAATACTGCAATAAGAGGGACTCATGAGGACCAATTTCTTTATAAGAATAGATCCATCTCTTTAGAACAATAATAGCTAATATTTGTGTAATACTTTAAGGTTTGCAAGTTACTTACAAATACTATCTCATTTGATCCTCACAATAATCCTAGAAGTTGGTGCTATTATTATTTCCATCTTATAGTTGAAGAAACTGAGGCAGTCTGAAGCAAAATTGAGGTTCCCAGAGTCACAGTGTCTGAGATCTAATTTGAATTCATGTCTTTCTGATTCCAGTCCCAGAACTCTCTCCACTGCTCTCTTTATTGCTTCTTTCACCATTTATACCTGTGGGATCTTAGATGACTCACCCATCTTCCCCAAGGCCTCAGTTTCCTCATCTGTAAAATGAAAGGGTTAAACTACATAGTCTCTAAGGTCCCTTCCAGATCTAGACCTAATCTTATGTCCTTTGAAAGAAACTAACTGAAAATACAATTGTACTGACTCTGAATTAATGACAATTCATCAAGTTAAAAAAAACACACAACTCATGAGGCTAATGTATTGGTACATTGGTGTATCTATGACTTCACTAGTGGTAGTACTCCTTTCATATATACAGCTTAAAGTCTCTCTCCATGAATCCTATAATCTTCTGATCATTTTCTAGTATACATTTTCCCAGAAATGAGATCAAATGAGATAATGTAGGCAAAGCATTTTTCAAACTTTAAGGCAATATATACATGTTAGGTATATAAAGTATTAATAATGTTAATATTAAGTCTCCACAAATTATCTACCCATGCACTATAATCCTTCCTCTAATTTTTCCCCATGTTTAGGATACAAGTGTATTATAAGGTTAAATCCCAGTTAAGCAGTACCTGCTAATGAGTGAACCAGTCCTTCCAGTGTTTCCCTTGTAATTAGCAAATTAAAAAGTTAAAAAAAAAAAAAACTTCCTTACTTTTCAAGATACACACCCTTTCTGAAACTGATAAAAAAAAAATGAAGGCTTTAACAAAATGAATCAAAGACCAGCCGCCTGGATTGAGAACATAATCAGAATACTGGGAAACCACTTTTTCCTTCATGAATTAGTGGTCACTTCCTTGAAGAGATTATGTGTTTCTGGCTTGTATAGTTAAAATTTATTTCAGTCCCAGTATCAGTACTCCCAGGTCACAGTGGAAAAAGTAAGACAAGCTGCCTGGCTAACTTGAAAGCAAAGTGATGAGTAGGAAATCAACATTCATAAGAACTTGCCTTTGCTTTGTCTGTTAAGTTTCTCTCCCTTTCTACTTAAAATTACTATTTTCTTTTAAGATTTCAGAAGTTAAGAAGGAAAATCTTCCCGTCTCCCTCCCTTCCCCTTACCTTACTAGGCAGTAATCCTGGGGAAAGCAATGGCAAAAGAAATTTAAAGAGTCGAGCTGAGAAACTGGGTGTTGAGGCAATTCCTTTCAGAACAGAAAGAGCCAGTTAGCTCACCTGAGGCCTGATGCCACTCCTACTGTAACCGCTCCTAATTTGCACTCTCTGTGTCTTTCCCCTCCCACTTGCTTTCTCTTCTTACTCATACACCTTGGCCACTTTTCCAAAATTAAAAAAAAAAAAATGATTCAGCCTAAAGTTGCTGTTGTCTGCAGAGCTTCACAACATGCTACAGCAAGGAAGGGATGTCAAAAATCTGGACTATTGGTGGAGGTATAAACTAGTATAACATTACCAGAAAACTATCTGGAATATGCCCAAAGGGCTATAAAACTGCACACCCTTTGATCCAACAATACCACCACTAGGTCAGTACCCTAAAAAGACTTATTTAAAAAGTGAAAAGGATCTATATGTACAAAACATATTTATAGCACCTCTTTATAAGGTAACAAAGAAATGGAAATTGAAGAGATACCTATCCCTTGGGGAATGGTTGAACAAGTTGTGATATAAAATTGTGATGGAATACTCTTGTGCTATAAGAAAGCTGAGCAGGATGGTTTTAGAAACACGTGCAAAGACTTACATGAACTAGTGAAAAGCAAAATAAGCAGAACCAGGAACAAAGAACAGCAGAACTGTGCTGTTACACAGTAACAGCAGGACTGTGCTGTTACACAGTAACAGCAATTACAAGGAAGATCAACTATACAGTTCTTAGTCACTCTGATCAAGATAATGATTTGAGACAATTCCAGAGAGAGAATTGATGAATTCTAAATGCTCAATGAAACATTCCCCTTTTTTTTGTAACTTTCTTTATTTTTATTGTTTTTTTTTGTGTTTTATTTTTGGAATATAGCTAATAAAGAAATATGTTTGGCATGAACTCACATGTATAATGGAAATCAAAGTGTTTGCTTTCTCAAGAAAGGGAGAGGAGCAGAAGGAATAGAGACAACTTAAAACTCAAATATTTTTTTAAATCACTAAAAATCACTTCACATAAAATTGGAAAATGTTTTGTGAAATTAAAAAAAAACCATGCTTCAGCGGTAAATAGCTGTCTATGAAGTCTATCACATATACACACACATACTAGTATCACACTAGAAATGGGAAAGAAAATAGATAAAGGGGAGAGGTGAGCTGAAAACCTCAAACTAGACTTTTTTTTCCACTTTAAAATTAATTCTTACAATTTAGAAATACCTTAAGAGATAATACCTGTAAAATCACATAATATCTAAAAATCACTTAGCATATGGTGCCTGACATATAGTATCTCATAATGAATGCTTTTTTTCCCTTTCCTTTCCTCCCCTCCCTATCCCCCATTGCCTTACAAATCATCTTTTCAGGCAACTGTCTTAGACTAGCCTACTTCCTTCTATCCTGGCCCTCCATCCTCTGAAAAAAGAAATCACAAATATTTAAATATAGTACAGTACATACAGTATATAGTACTATAACTTGGGCATTCTAATAAAGTTATAGGTATACATGCCAAAAACAAAAATTAAGAGACTTGCCTAGGACAATTCAACTAATAAGTGTCAGATTCAAGTTCTGAACTCAGATCTTCCTGTTGCCAGGCCCAGATTTTTACTTACTTTACCAACCTACCACCATGCAACTATCATTATTTCCTTCATTCTTTCATGCCACAAACATTTATTGAGTAGTTCCTACATGTAGGAAATTAGATGGCACAATAGATAGAATGCCAGGCCTGGAGTCAGGGGGACCTGAGTTAACAGCTAGCCCCAAACACTTACTAGCTATATGACCTGGGAAAATCACTTAACCCTATTTGCCTCAGTTTTCTCATCTGTAAAATAAGTTGGAGAAGGAAATGGAAAACCACTCTAGTATCTTTGCCAATAAAACCCTAATTAGATCACAAAGAGTTGAACATGGCTGAAATGATGCAACAATAGCAACAAACACAAGCTTCTTCACACTATACACCATACTAGGTCATAAAGAAGATTCATAGATGCTTAAAAATAGATGACTCCTGCCCTCAAGTTTATAATCAAATGGTGTATGAAACAAACCTTAAAGGATAGACAAAGAAAGGATGGCATAAGCAAGAAGGAACAGCATGAGCAAAAGTACAGACAAATATAAAATATATACCATTAGTATTAATGTTTGTTTCCACAAACTGAAAACTATTGTTATAAAGAGTTTCCATGTAACAAATTATTTCTTCTTAGCACAAACTTCCTACTATAAGAGTTCAAAATAATTCAGTTTCACCCCCTGATTGAGGTTTGTCTATTCTACCTCTAGCTTTCTAGTCTCTTTTGGATCCTTTGTTATTTCCAAACATGGTTCAAAGGCATTCTCTGCACATCCTAATGAAAAGTGAAAAAAAAATTCAAACTCAATTGATAAATGGTCAAAAGATATGAACTGACAATTTTCAGATGAAAAAATTAAAACCATTTATAGTTTTTAAAATGCTCTAAATCCCTATTGATTAGAGAGATGCAAATTAAAACAACTCTGAGGTACCACCTCATACTTATCAGATTGTGATGACAGGAAACATTAATGATAAACATTGGAGGGGATGTGAGAAAACGGGGATACTAATGCATAGTTGGTGGAGTTGTGAACTGATTCAGCCATTCTGGGAAGAAATTTGGAAGTATGACCAAGGGCTGTAAAAACTACATACCCTTTGATCCAATAGTGTCACTCCTGGGTCTATGTTCCAAAGAGATCATAAAAGGGGGAAGGGAATATTCAAAAATGTTTGCAACAGCTCTTTTTGTGGTGGCAAAAAATTGGAAATTGAATGAATGTCCAACAGTTGGGAAATGACTGAACAAGTCGTGGTACATGAATGTAATGTTCTATAAAAAAAGATGAACAGGCTGAGTTCAGAAAATCCTGAATTGACGCAGAGTGAAGCAAGAAGAACCAGAAAAACACTGTACAACAAGATTGTGTGATGATCAACTATGATAGATTTAACTCTTCTCAGCAATACATTGATCCAACACAATTCCAATAGTCTTTGAATGAATAAGTGATATCCGCATTCAGAGAAAGAACTGACTGAATGCAGCTCAAACCATATGATTTTCATCTTTTTTTTTGTCATTGTTGTCTTGTTTTGTTTTGGTTTTCTCATGGTTTTTCTCTTTGTTCTGATTTTTCTTTCCCAATTTGACTCATTTGGAAATATGTTAAAATTGATTGAATATATATAACCTATATCAGATTGTTTGCTGTCTTATAAAGGGAGAAAGGAGGGAGGGAGGGAAAAAAAGATTTGGACCTCAAAACGTTACAAAAATGAATGTTGAAAACCATCTTTACTTGTAATTGTAAAATAGTATACAATTAAAATAATTTTTTAAAAGAAAAAAATCAAAGAGGTTTTATCTATTTAGAAATGTCTCTAGGTTTAGTGCTTTCTCTAAGTGGCTTGGAATCCTTGGTTTTATCTATCCACCAAAGGCTGAACTTATAAGCATTGATTGTTAGAGCTAGAAAGAACTGAGCGATCACCTGGCTAAATATTCTCATTTTAAATATGAGGCAACTGAATCTTAGAAAGTTCAAGTAGTTTGCCCAAAATCACAATGACATAGACAATTAGTGGTAGAACATAGACAACTCTAATTATGTCCTAGTATATCAGTTCAGACAATCTGGATACAGCATCTTTTTTTAAATTTAAAGAGAAAGGTCTTTAATCTCAAGTTTCTGATATTTAGGGTTACATATTATCAGGAAAAACCTGGATTCTCATTCTATCTCTTCCTCTTACTAGCTATGTGATGCTCTCTGAGCCACAGGTAGCTCCTCTCTAAACATGGATGATGACCTTCCCTGCCTTCCTTTGCAAGCTTGTTGTCAGATTCAAATACATATTGCCTGTGAAAGATTACTTTACTGAAGTATAAAGAGCAGCAGGGGACATATTGGGATGCATGATTTGGAATCAGAGGAACTGAGTTGAGGTCTTGCCTCTTACTACTTGTGTGACATTTAATAAGCTACTAAACCTCTTGTGGGCTCCATTTTATCATTTGTAACATGAGGAGTTAGACTAGATCAGGCCTTCTTAAACTCCTTTTCTCTCAAGAAATTTTTATGTGATATATATGTATATAAAAAGGTATGCAAATCAAACATTTGCTGATAATAAATCGTAATTTCATGATTCCCACATTTAGTTATATGAGCTTGTGATCCACAGTTTAAGAAGCTTTGGTGCCAGTGACTCTTAAAGTAGGCTGAGTAATTACTAAATGAATGAGGACCATGGCAAACACTAAATTAATGAGAGTTGATTATTATTGGTAACAAAAAAGTTGGTGATTGTTTTTGAGTAATAAAGGATTCATATGTGCATGTCTGCTAATTTAGAATAACCTTAAAATCTCCAGATGATATAGTAGTTGATTCTATAGAAACGGTGAAAAATAATTTCCTTTAAATTTGTGTTATCTAAATTGGGCCATTATTAAAGCAACATAATTTTTTACTCCTTTCTAATTGATTCTTTATCCCAACTCTACCAAAAAGACTATCCGAAACCTCTTCTCTTCTCAAGTTTCCCAAATCACTTCTTTCCCCAAAATTTTCAGATCTCCCCTCAACTTCCTGAGAAAATAGAAACCACTTGCTATGAACTGTCTCCTCTTCTCTCAATCCCCAAACTTCATTCTTTTCTCATTTTTTACCCAATCTGATGAGGAATGGCCCTTCTCACAAAGGCCAACTCCTCTTTATCTACCTTTGATTCTATTCCTTCCCATCTTCTTCAGCAGATCACCCTCACTCTCTCTAATCATGGATCCCTATCTATTGCTTCCTTCTCTGCTGCCTATAAACATGCCTAAATTTCTCCCATCCTTAAAAAATTCACTAGACTTTACCATTCTCTCAAGCTATTATGATCCTGTATCTCCTCCTTTCACAGCCAAATTCTTAGAAAATGCTGCCTGTAATCATTGTCTTCACTTCCTCCCCCTCTCACTTCTAATCCCTTTGCAATCTGATTCTGATCACAACACTTGAACTAAACTGCTTTCTCCAAAGTTCCCAATGATCTCTTAATTGTCAAATCCTTCTTGACCTCTCTCTAGTCCATCCCCTTTTCCAGGATTCTCTCTCTTCTCTAGATTTTATGATATTACTCTCTTCTGATGCTATCTGGCTCCTTCTCAACTTTGGTAGTCCACTATTCACATGACTCTCCTACCAGAATAAGGGGGATCTCTTCTCTTCAAACACTTTTTCCTTTGCTAATTTCCTCAGTTCCCATGGATTTAGTTATCATCTCTCTGAAAATGATTACCAGGCTTCATCCATAGCTTCTCTTTTAAGACCTAGTCAGATGTCCTCAACTTCCTATGGCTATTTCTAAGTGGACATCCCTTAGCATTCTCAAACTCAGTGTAAGCATAACAAAATTCATTCTCCCCTCTTTTGAATTTTCCTAGTGCAATTGATATCTTTCATGCAAAACCTTGTTATCCTCAGATCCCTCACTCTACCTCACTCCACATATCCAATCAGTTGCCAAATCTTGCCCCTTCTAACTTTACACCTTTTCTTGGATTTGTCACCTTCTTTCTTTTCCCATCACAGACATTCTAGCTCAGGTCTCCAGCACTTCTTGCCTGGTCTATTTTAGTAGCCTCTTAACTGATCCCTCAAGTTTCTTTCCACACAATTCTCACAGTGATTTCCTCAAATGAGGTTCTGATGCCATTCCTATGCTAATTAATAGTCTCCATTGTCTCCATATTGTTTCAAAGATCACAAATAAACTTTTCTATCTGGCATTGAAAGCCCTTCACAACATATCTACAGACTACTTATCCAGCCTAATTACATATCACTTTCCTTCATCCCCAAATTGGCCTTCTTATTGCTTTTTGAACAAGGTATACCATCGTCCAACTTTTCAACTTAGCACTATCATCCATGGTCTGATTCTTAGAATCCCTCTTTTCCTTTAAAATTAAGTTCAAGGGTTAATGGCACTGGCCCTGGAGTCAGGAGGAGTTCAAATACAGCTTGAGATACTTAATAGTTGCCGGGCAAATCACTAAATCCCCAATTTCCTCAAGGAAAAAGTTCAAACACTGCCTCCTACATGAAATCTTTCCCGATTTCTTCCAGCAGCTAATGCCCTCCCTTAAATTCATCTGTTTATTTTAAATATATTTGCATATATTTACATACCTACATATCTCCACAATAAAATGTAAAATACTTAAGAATGAAGACTATTTCTCTTTCTTTTATTGGTATCCCCAATACTTAGCACATATTAGGTACTTAATAAAATATGGTGAGCCCCAAGGAGCCGAGGATCACTAGACTGCCTAAGGAGAGGCAAACCAAGCCAGGTCAGAAAAGTAGAGCAAGTTAAGACTTCTATATTGGCCAGTATTGGGATCTGCCCCACAAGTGCTCCCTACACTTACATCCTGGATGAGATAGGAAGATCCAGACTCAAAAAGTAAGGAAACAAAAAGGAAAAGGAAAAGAGAATCATCGAGGTATATTTTTTCTTTTCTTTTTCTTTTTTTTATTAAAGCTTTTTGTTTTCAAAGCATATACAAAGATAATTTTCAATATTCACTGTTGTAAAACTTTTGTTCCAAATTTTTTTCTCCCTCCCTTTTCCCTATTCCCTCTCCTAGAAAGCAAGTCAATATATGTTAAACATGTACAATTCTTTTTCATATTTCGACAATTATCATGCTGCATAAGAAAAATCAGATCAAAAAGAAAAAAAATGAGAAAGAAAACAAAATGCAAGCAAACAACAAAAAAAGAGTGAAAATACTATGTTGTGATCCACACTCAATCCACAGAGTCCTCTCTCTGGGTGCAAATGCCTCTCTTCTTCACAAGATCATTAGAACTGGCCTGAATCACTGTGCTGCTGAAAAAAGCCACATCCATCAGAAATGATCATCATATACCCTTACTGTTGCTTTGAACAGCTATCTCCTAGTTCTACTCACTTCACTTAGCATCAGTTCATGTAAGTCTCTCCAAGCCTTCTACCATAACTTATTCAGCCATTCTCCAACTGATGAGCATCCATACAGTTCCTAGTTTCTTGATACTAGAAAAAGGGCTGCCACAAACATTTTTGTACATGTGTGTCCTTTTCCTCCTTTATGATCTCTTTGGGATATAAGCCCAGTAGAAACACTGCTGGATCAAAGGGTATGCATAGTTTGATAACTTTTTGAGCATAGTTCCAAATTGCTCTCCAGAATGTTTAAATCAGTTCACAATTCCACCAACAATGTATTAGTGTCCTAGTTTTCCCACATCCCCTCCAACATTTATCATTATCTTTTCCTGTCATCTTAGCCAATCTGAGAGCTGTGTAGTGGTACCTTAGAGTTGTCTTAATTTGCATTTCTCTGAACAATAGTGATTTAGAGCACCTTTTCATAAGATTAGAAATAGTTTCAATTTTTTCATCTGAAAATTGTTCATATCTTTTGATCATTTATCAATTAAAAAATGGCTTGAATTCTTGTAAATTTGAGTCAATTCTATGTATATTTTAGAAATAAGGCCTTTATCAAAACCCTTGAATGTAAAAATGTTTATCTTGTTTGCATTGGTTTGTTTGTACAAAAACTTTTTAACTTAATATAATCAAAATTATCCATTTTGCATTCCATAATGTACTCTACTTCTTCTTTGTCCACAAATTCCTTCCTTCGCAGATCTGAGAGGTAGATTATCCTTTGTTCTTCTAATTTACTTATAATATCACTCTTTAGAGGCATATTAAAAAAAAACAAACAGAAAACAAGAGAAGGAAGGTCAAAAAGAAGCATCAACAAGCAAGAAAGCAAACTTTACATCATAGATATTTGCAGTTTCATATACAACACTACTTTTGTGTTCTGCTATGTATATGGAAATGCCCATTTTATTTGATCATATTGCATACATATACATGTAGATCTACATATATACAGATTAAAAAGATAGATAGATAATAGATTTAATAGAAGTCATTAAGGTTAGTTTTCTAAGCAAGGTCCTTATCTAGCAAGTCTACATCCCTATTTTTCAAACAATGGTTTGCATATCTGTCTTTCCTCAAGATTATCAATGTCTAGGTATTATATATGCTTAATAAATTTCCATTTTTTAAGGAAGGAGCTATATATGTATGAGTTGTTGGCTTAATCTTCCAACATCAAAAGATTCTGAGTTCATAAGACTCTTGGAACATATGTAAGAGAAGGACATATTCACAGAAAAAGAGTTGATAACAGAGTCTAATAAATTACTACATTTTCTGACTTGTTCAGCTATCCAAGAAGTCTATGGGTGCATAGATATAGCCTATCAATTTAGCAATATCATTAAAATTATCTGATATTTTCTATTTCAACATTCAACTTAACTAGTTTTTATTGCATCCTTGCTGTAATTATTACTAACTCCCACCTTCTAGACAAACCATGGAATAATAAGGCCTAATGATAGATCTGAATATGACATTTTGGATAAAGTCATAACTACAGAAAACTTCCCAATTAAAAAAAAAGTTTTGGTCTGATGATGACTATTGATTGACCTAAGTAGGAAACATTAACTAAACCCACATAATCCATTTTAACCAAAATATTAAAACATTTTAAATTCCATCAGACACATTTGAAAATAGAGAAAAAAGAATAGAATAGACTTATTATGTATAAATGTATTTTATTATATTATTACATAAATATTACATGTAAAGGACATATTTTATTATTCCTCTACTTTCTGGCTACTTGACAACTAAAATGTCACATGTAATAGATGGTGATTTTCAAAGCAGAATGACCATTTCTCCCAATCTCCCTGACCTTTCATTCAAATCTTTGCTCTATGCTCCCTCTCCTTCACTTGGACTAAGTAATCTCTAATGTCCTTCCTGACCAAGAAGTCTTTGATTTCATGATTCTATGGTATGGTAAAACACAAAATAGCCAGGTACCTAGGAGAAATGACTGAATGAAAAGTGACATTAATAGAGGACTTAGTCTGAAATCTGATGAGAACATAGCGATATAGACTTGAAAGACATACATAGAAACACAGCCTATTAGAATAGCTAGATGGTGCAATGGATAGAGTGCTGGGCTAAGAAATAGGAAAACCTGAGGTCAAATCCAGCTTCGGATACTTCCTAGTTGTGTGTGACCCAAGACAAGTCAGTTATTTCTCTTAGTCTCAGTTTCCTCATCTGTGAAATAGGATTAATAATAGCCCCTATTTCAGGGTTATTATACAGATAAACTTTGTAAAGCATTGTGAAAATCTTAATATGTTACATAAATGCTAGCTATAATTGTTATTACTCATTTTACTATCTCAGAACGCAGGGAAGCCTCAATAACTGCTAGCTTCTAGAAGCTCTTGCCTCTTGACCACATGAAAACCTAACTATGGAGCTCTTTTGATCTCCCTTCAACTCATACAAGCTTCTATTTGTGCTAAGCATTTATAAAATCCAAGTAAAACCTCTGTTGACTCTACCAGCAAGATGAACCTGGAGTGATTAAAACCATAAGGTGTCAGAATTTAAAGTAAAGAGTCTAAGTCTCTTGATTTACACCAGAGAGGCTTGCCCAAAATCAAGTGCATAGGCAAGACTAACACCTCACCAGTAGTCACCATTACATTATGATTACATGTTGGATAAGACATTGATAGAACTCTGGTTTTCATGGTTCTTATTATTCCCAGCATCTTAAAACTTAAGAATTCAGAATCAATTGGACATTATTCCACTGACTTCTGCCCTATTACTAATGTCCCTTCCTAAAATCCACTTTACATACACTATGATTATTGTGTCTGGTACTTCCCAGTTGCTTAATATTCCTTGTAAAAGATTTCAAATAGAACCAACAACAACAACAAAAATACTTGGCACTAACTGACATGTCTGAGATTTTTAAAGTATTTCCTTTATATTTTTATCAATGAATTTTCTTCTTTCCTTCATTTTATTTGCCATATGAATCATTTTACTAATTTCAGGTTTGGATAATATTAATAGAGAAAAATAAGTATAAAGAGGAATTAATTGCCTTATTAAATTTCATTAAACAATTCCTTATAGCCCAATGATTTTGGTATTCATTCTGAATATTTAATGACATAAAAGATTTTTTTTCTCCCTCTCTGCCTATAGGTTAAAGCATTGCAAACATTACTATTCCTTTGCTCAGCATTCTCCTGGGGAGATGTCTTGACACACCCTGCCTCTCCCATTGAACAGTTCATAGGAGCCTTGTTTCAGCATGTTCTGGAATCACCTTTTTTTTCCCCCTTATAAAAAATTCAACAGGAAATTCCTAATCATTCTCTATTTAGTACTTTCAGTTATTCAGGGGTTCATTTAACCCCTAATGGATGGCTGATGAGTGGACCTAAATCTTATTTATGAGATTTCTCCCACATGTTGATAAAAAATCACAAGGTTGTGCATTTGTAGCAATTCACAAAAATTGCTCAATGAAGATTCCCAATGAATAACTAAGTATGATTATCCCTATTTCATAAGCGGAGAAACTGAGGTTAACAGAGACGAAGTGATTTTCACATTATGAGTCACTGAGGAAGGCAGAAACAAAATCCCAAGTCTCCAAAACTGCCCTAATTACTAACTGTTCTTCCATATCAACAATTACATGTTTTAATGTTTTTCTTTAAAATTTCTCATCTTTTAAAATTAATATGGAATTTAGAACTTCATATTGATATGGTATAGTGGCTACAACACTGCACTTGGAGCCAGGAATTCTGAGGATCAAATGTCATGTCCAGCACTTCTTACATATATGACCATGAACAAGTCACTTTCCCCTGAGCCTTAGTTTCCTCATCTATAAAATGATGATAATAATAGTTGTAGTGTCTACAGTTCTTTTCTTTCTTTTTTTTTCCCTTTTTCTTTTTGCTGAGGCAATTGAGGTTAAGTGACTTGCCCAAAGTCACACAGCTAGGGAATGTTAAGTGTCTGAGACCAGATTTGAACTCAGATCCTCCTGACTTCAGGGCTGGTGCTCTATCCACTGTGCCATCTAGCTGCCCCCTGTAGTGTCTATTATACAGAATTGTTTTGACACTCAAATGAGGTAATGTGTATAAAGTACTTTCCAGTCCTCAAAGAATTATCTCAAAACTGTTATTGTTGTTATTATCATTATTATAGTTATATTCTCATTTAACTTGATGATATTTGGATAGAAATGGTCTCGAGACAAGTTGATATACTGCTTTATACCTTTTTATTAAGTTTTATAAGGACTCTACCCAGGAACATACTAAAACTGGTTTCAACAGTTGAATAAAAATATTAAAATTTAAGCTCATCCTTTATAAGCTCATTGAAAATATCTTCAATACAATAACAGTAGCAGACAATAAAACAAGGATAGCATGTTCCTGATCCTATATAATTTTTATTTCTTCTGCTAAGCCTTTAGATTTTAAAAGTTTTTTGTCCTAAGCAACTTGGAGATGATGAATATTTGCTAACAGCGATATTTATTAAACATTCTTAAGTTGTAGATCAATATGATAGCCAAAGGAGCAGGAAAAACAGTTCAGTCTTTAGTCATTCCCTGATTCCAGTACAATTTATTGGTTAAGTTATCCAGGATATTTTGAAGTCTAATTGGTAATATGAGAATTTGTAATCTCTCAGTCCAGAAAGTTAGCAAGTCTCTGATACAATCTTCTAGCCATTGGTCAGATCTTACTATGTATTTTATAGAAGCTAAAATTTTATAATCTATAGTGATATGTTGCACAATTTCTACTATATCCTTAAATAATCTGTACTAATCACTAAATGTTAGCTATTTAAGGTTAAATCTATAATTTCTGGTAGTGTGGCTTAGTTCAGACTTACTACCATAATTTCTTCAGTTTCTATGATCAAATCTGCTAACATGACTAACATGATTAAACACCAATGATCCCCTATTTCCTCCAGTTCCAAAAAGAAATTTTTTTAATCTGTATTCAAATCCCCTGACAATTTGTCCCATCACTGCCTTTCCATTTTTGTGATACCTTACCCTCTTTCCCTAACTCCACTTATTCTCCAATCTACTAACACTGGCTTCCTTGCTGTTCCTCAAATTTTGTTCTTTTTTGTTGCTGTTGTTATTGTTTAGTGGTTTCAATCATGTCCAACTCTTCATACCACGTGGGGTTTTCTTTGCTAAGAGACTGGAGTAGTTTACTATTTTCTTCTCCAGTTCATTTTACAGATGAGGAAACTGAGGCAAATAGGGTTAAGCAACTTGCTCTTGTAAGTGTGTGAGGCTAAATTTGAACTCTAGAAGATGATTCTTCTTGACTCTTGATCTGGAACTCTACAGCCACTGCAGCTGCTAACTACCCCATTCCTCAAATAAGACATTCTATTTCCCTACTCTGGGCATTTTCACTGGCTGCTCCCCATGCCTAAAATGCTCATTATCTCTCTCTCCTTGTTTCCTTGACTTCCTTCAAGTCCCAACTAAAATTACACCTTTCATAGGAAGATCTTACCAATCACCTCTAATTCTATTGCCTCTTCTCTGTTGATTATTTCCAATTTATTCTGTAAATGATTTTTATATAGTTGTTTGTATGATATCTTCCCCATTAAATTATGAACTCCTTGAGAGCAGGAACTGTCTTTTGCCTTCCTTTGTATCCCTAGTTTTAGCACAATACCTGGCACATAGTAGATGCTTACTAAATGTTTATGGACTAACAGTCATTGTAAGTATATGTTTGGCTTAGTTTGTGCAGATATCAACTGTGCAGGGCATTTTGAGTCAACTCCAGTATTTTAGTAGTTTCAAAGGCTTCAGCTGAAAGTAAATATCTTTTGATCATATTCAACAAATCTAAAGGCACGTACCTGTCGTCAGTCTTTATTATAATGCTTTATGAAGTTAGGCTTCTCATTCCAAAGTATTTCTATAGATTTTTTTTAAAACGTTTTTTAGTGTGTATTCTGGGTATGTATATCCATCACCTTTCTCCTTTTTAAGGAAGTTTTCATCTTTTTTATAGCTATAACTTAGGGTGATAAGTCCTATGTTTCATTAATATTGTATGTGAACTTGTTAGGATACTTAGCAAATCTGCTATGCTTCTGAAAGTGTAAATTAATGCTAGTACTGCAGAAATGCTAATTGTTTTAAGTATTTTTAATTTTAAGTATTCCAACTTAAATTTGACTTTTGGATGTCAGTAAGCTTCTTGAATTCAAGTATGACCTTTTCATAGGTATCTTTAGGATGGATATGTCTGGCTTAGAGGACAGTAAGATACTTGTACACATCACCTTTATCTATTGGTTCAATTTGACATCTATATTCAAATCTGAAATATTCAGTCTCCATCTTTCTTTGGCAAATAAGAATTTTATCCTTGTTGAACGCAAATGATATTTAATAATATTGGAGAAAGATCCCATGAGATGAAGGAGTTCTTAAATGTATTTTTGTTGAAACCACATAGCATGCCATTCAGATGCATCAAATGATTAATAAGATATTATGGTTCAACTCTTTAATTTGGAAATTACATTTTTTTCTGTTCAAAAGAGATTATAATAAACTTAATATAAGACAGAATCAAAATAAGCTTAAACTATTTCCCTAAAAATGTTTCATATCAATTTTTTTTACATTATTGTATTACAGTCATGTTTTAAATAGAGAATATCTGGTTCTATTTAATATATTTGCCATATCTGGATAAGCCATGAGTTTGGAATGGAGTTAAAGGCCTAGGAATAATCAGTAAAGACTGCATAAATGTTATGGCACTTTGGAGAAATTTGTTCAGTAATTACTGAATTGATATTACATGGATGGAACTTTTAGGTACATACTTTTAACTGCTCAGAAAATATAGTGTTTTCTTCTTTATATAGATTGTTTTTAGTAATATAAGTATTTTATTGTTATTAAATATTCTACATGGAATATAACAGAAAAAAAAAGAATTTGCTTTTAGAAAGCAAATCTAAGGCCACAGAACATAATTAAAAATTAGGGCAGGGCCCTATAGGATTTAAGCAACTCAATTTTAGATGAAAACGTCATTTGATGAGCTCACTCTATTTAGGAAACCATATTACATAAGATGAAAGGGGTGGGGGAGAAAGGGAATGAGCAATTATATTGCACCTACTATATACAAGGCACTGTGTTAAGTGCTTTACAAATATTACCTCATTTTATTCTCATAACAATCCTTTAAGGTAGCTGTTCTTAATACAGCTGAAGAAACTGAGGTAAACAGAGATTAAAATATTTACCCATGGTTATATAACTAGTAAATGTCTGTGGTTGAATGTGAATTCCCACCTTCTTAAAGCTGTATCCACTACAACATCAACTTGCTTCTGACAAGTTTGATAAACTCTTTATTTATTAAGAAGATCACATGTCAGTAAAAAGTTAATATACTCATAGAGTTTTAGAACTAGAAGAAATATGAGAGACCACTTAGTCCTAGCCCTTCATTATATAAATAAAGAAAAAAGATTCCCCAAAATGAAGCTACTTTCCCATGGTCTCACAGTTGGTCAGTGGTAGAGTTGAGATCCAGTCTCAAGACTTTTGACTCAAAGTGCAATGATTGTTCTCCTGTATCAGGCTACTTCTCAACAGCAAGCCCTTTATTTAGATTCGCCAGCAAGATGTGTAAAACCAAGGCATGACTTCTTAATAAATCTTATCTAAACTTTGTATTTCCTTCATCATTTCTACACTCAGCACAAATTTAATATGTATTGTCGAATTGAATTACTATGTTTAAAATATAGTTACAAATAGATAAGGAAACTAATAGCTGCTAATATTGATACAAAGGAGGACAAATATCCAAACTCATGTCAGTTTTTCTCTCCTAGGAAATATTAGAAGGAAAAGAAAAAGTAAAATCAATGCAGAGAGAGACAGAGACATAGACAGAAATAAAGTATATCAGAAAAGAAAGAAGGATTATTCAATAAGAATGAGTTAGGAAACACATGAATAAACATTTATTAAATGTATATTGTGTGGCAAGAACTTTGCTAAGTGCTGGAAGAAAAGATGAATTTATAATGGTATGTTTAAAATCTCTAAATTTTCCCCTTTTGCCTCAGTTTTCTCATCTGTAAAATGAGCTGGAGAAGAAAATGGCAAACCACTCTGATGTCTTTGCCAAGAACTCCACCCCCCCCCCAAAAAAAGAGTAGGACATAAATGAAAAGCAATTGACCAAAAAGAGCTTTGAATAGAAAAGCAACAGTTGAAACCACTACTAAGACAGGTAAGATTCCAGAAATGAGGCTATTTGGTTCTATTGATCTCTATATCTGGACACATGCAGTGTGCCCATCTCTCACTACTGACACCAGAGCAATAATCTTTTTCCTCGAGGAGATCTAAAATATTTCCCTCTAGGCATGGAGGAAAGTTTATTATTTTTCTTTACAATTAGAAGTTGTAAACTTTTTTAAAAATATATTTTTGTACCTGTATTGCAAAAAGAAAAATTGTCTTCCTTCATAATCCTTTGTATTTTATGTTATGCACTTAAAAACATTATTCTGAGAAGGGATAGATGCATCACATACACACACACACACACACACACACACACACACACTCCTGCTTGAGATGTTTATATTGTCTTTATACACAGTATTAAACAATAAAACTCTGTTAGTCTGGATATATTTATTAAAATATGGCAATATTATCCCCAGAGAAGATAAAGATCAAAGAGATATTTTGCCAGAGTCTTATCTCTAACTGGAGGTTTGGAGCTAAAAAAATTAAATAGAGAAAGAATTGCCTATTACTTGATTCCTCCTCTAAGGGAAGAAGAGTATTCTCCTTCTTGCTTCAGCTTTCTAGGTAATGATTCAATAATAGGGTGGAGGGAAGAAGACATGGGAGTGGCTGGATAATGACCCTCTATACCACTACTATAACCAGATATACATTATTGACTAAAACTTTTATTAACCTTCTACATTTATACTGATAATTCATCTGACTTGGAATCACAATTCAAAAACCATGCAATCTACTTTCTTTTACTTAAGCTAACACTATTTCTCTCAATTTGCAAGAGATAATTTGGAACCTGTATCATAAAATTTAATAAACATGTTTATCCTTCATTACCTTTCTGGACCTCAAAGAACTAAACTAGCTGAAGGTAAAAGAGTTTGGATAAACATGAAGAGGACAGAATTGTATTTTAAGGAACAAAAGAGGGTAGTAGAAAAAGACATGGCCTATCTTTCTTCTGTGTCTATCTGCAAGTAGATTAAATACACAAGAAAGCTTATAGTTACAAAAACAAAAAAAAAATGTTTAAAAATATATAGTTCTTTTGTGAGGCAATAAATTAATGTATTGACCCAAAAAATAATTATAGCTCTTTGAAGCCTTAAAAAATGCTTTACATGCATTCCCTCCGAGCTTCACAACAATTCTGTGAAATAAGTAGGACAAATATAATATGGCTTTTTATAGATGAGGAAGCTGAGCTCTGAGAGATCAAATTACTGGTCCAAAACAACACCACTAATAAACTTCAGAGATAGGATTTGAATCCAAGTCTCCTGACTTAAAGTTCAGAATTCTTACTTCTACCTCTCTTGTCAAACACTCAGTATGAGACCCAGGAATAAACATTTACAATCAATGTTTGTTTGGCAGGTATTAGCAGTTCTTTCAAAAGAAGAAAGGGATCACTGATTCATCAACCAGCCACACCACATGAGAGTTGTTTTGTTTAGATTGTGTTGTTAGGGTGATCTGTTCCCAAAGAGAAAATTCCTTTGCCAGAAATAAGGCTCTCAGTTCCTTCTCTTTGAAAATGTCTTTTCTTTATTCTCTCTATGACAGCAATATTATGTGCTGATGAGACACATTTATCCTAGACCCAGCCAATTACAGTTTGTTTGAGTAATTAATGTGGGTGGAGGACACCAGTTCTATTTTATAGCTCAACATCATTAAGAATTTTTTTTTTTAACGTCAACACTTTTGAAGTATAAGAGAAAAACTACAACTTTCCTAAAGCTGATACTCAATAAACCCACTTACTTTGTGCCAGGCACTGTGCAAAGTTATAAGGATACAAAGATAGGTAGATTGCTGGGTAGAGAGATACATATAGAGATAAATACTAGATTCCCAGTGTGTATTTGTTTTCTATGAAGCCACATCTTGTTTTCACAGGGTCAGTAATGAATCTGGTCTAGAATTATATTTTATTTTTCTTGTCCCTGAATTTCCTTAACATAAAACCTTTTCATTTCATAAATAAGTAAACCACACATACCATATATAATTCCAACAAAATAGATTAAAAAGTGACACTTTTCCCCTATGAGCTGTCTTCAGACTGACATAGGGAAATCTGATTTTTGTTTTGTTTGAGTTTTCCAGAAATTTTAAGCAGTTCAGTAATATTGGGCTAAAAAATATTAATCCTTTTCATCTCTAGTACTCTCTGAAGTTCTACAAACATTACACTAACCAAATCCAAAACAGAAACTGTCTCTGGCTTTCTCCTCTTCCCTGGGAGTGAAATGGAAAGGAAATTATAGGGACTATCAGTTCAGCCCATCTCATAAGTCATCACCCTCTATAGCCTAAAGCAAGGCCCTCCCCTGTCTCCATTTTCTTATCTGGAAAAGTAAGGATAATGCATGCTTCTCTGAGAAGATGGGGAAAATAATAAGTCCTTAAAGTGCTTTGAAGATGAAAATTGCTTTATAAATACCGTATTTGTCATCTGTACCCATTTTAAGGACATAACATGTAGTTCCTTCCATGTGCAAAATTTGTATCTGATAATTTTTCAGGTGAGCAGTAGATGGTATATGCTTAGAGTTATTGGTATGTTGAAATGTGGTTCCATGGTTAAACTTGGGCAAAATACCCAAGCCTTTCCATAGTTGTATTCCCCAGTATATAGAATGCACCTCTAGCCTCTGGTCAGAAGGGAAAGTTCTGGTAATATTGTCTAATATAATGGGGGAGTTAAAAGAAGGGGAAAGAGTGGCAACTAGATGGCAACAATACAAAAGATGCTAGATCTATAGTCAATCAATCTATAACTATTTATTAATATCCCATCATGTATCAGGCACTGTGCTAAGCAATGGGGATACAAAAAGAGGCAAAAGACTGTCCCTCCCCTGGAAGACTCAGTTTCAAATTTAACTTCAGACACTTAATTATGCAACCCTGAGCAAATCACTTAACCCCTGTCTGCCAAAGTTTCCTCTTCCATAAAATGAGGCTAATAATAGGTTGTCATGAGGGGAAAAATGAGATAATATTTGTGAAGCACTATGTAAAACCATAGTTATTATTATTGATGAAAAGTTATTAATTGCCTGGGGTAAAGATGAAAATTCACAATATTTAAAGCTGGGACCTTAGAGATCATTACAGATCAATCTAATACTTTTCTCTCCCTCACCCCCATTTTTCAAAAACTTGCCCAAAGTCACTGAGCAGAGATAGCAGTTGAAGGCATTCCCTCTGACTCCAAACCCAGTGGACACTCTTTCCACAGCACAATATGAGAGTAGAGATTTATCTGAGGTGGAGAAGAATTTGAGGAGTATGGGAAATGGTAAAATCAAAAGCAGGAGATAAAAGCTATTTCAGTAGAAATGACTTGGAGATTGAGAAATTCACTCAAGTCATTTTCATAGGTTTTGAAATGAAATTAATTAGATTGGGCAACCTTTAATTGTCCAGGTTTGTTTATAGTCTACACTCTCCCTAGATTCTAATACTATTATGATTGGATCACAAACCATCTTACGAAATATTTTTAAAGTAGGTTATGGGAGGTTAAAGTCACTAAAATAAAAAGAAAATGAAACCCATAAAACTGTGACCCCAAAAAGACATAAAAGATTCCTGTGGAGCAAAGATAAGTGGGCTTATTCACATGGTAAAAGTCCCAAGAACTGACTGCTCTGGGAAGCAAGAGTAAGCTACAATTACTGATGGCAGGGGATAAAGCAACCTCCATTCACATACTCATCTTGCAAGAAGTCATGCTTCAATCCTGTCCTGTGAAGTACCAGTAGTGTACACAGGAGGGAGCCTGACCTGAGTGGCCAGGTAAAACCAGGTAATTTGAGCAGACCAGGTAGTTTGGGAAGGATTGAGTTCCTACCAAGGATTCCATCAAGGCAGCCTATACCTTTCACCCATTTTTTGAAAAAAGAGGATCTACTCTGCTTAAGGACTTCTAATGACTTAGGAGTAGAGAAAGAACCCCTATTCCCTATCTTCTCTGTCTAACAAACATAAGTTTATATTCGATTCGTTACTGTTGGTCTAGAGCTGGAAGTGACCACAGAGGCCATTCAGTTTAACCTCCTTATTTAGCAAATGAGGAAATTGAGACCAAGGAAAGTTAAATAACATCATCTAATGCTCTGATGGAATTGTAGGAAGGGTAATTTTGTATTCCCAAATATAAAAAACTTTCTTATGTCAGTTACTGATAGAAATCCAAACCCATCCTGACCAAAAAATAAAAATAAAAAATCTGATAGTTTTCTAAATCATTATGTTTACAGTGGAGTTTTGTCAATAGAAAAGTAATTTGCACTACCGAATTACACAGAAGTATTTGGGAATGAGAAAACAGTGGTGTTCAGGACTCCCTGAAAAGATTTTATATTGAGGTAGATATGAGATGTGTGAAGTGAGGATTGGAAGTGTGGGAAGAGAGCTGGAAAATCTGATTCTTATGTGAAAATAGGCACAGCCTAGAGCAATAGGAGCTTTACTCAGAGGGTGGTATAATGACCCAAAAGGGTATCAGTCAGAAGATGGGAAAATAGGTCTTATTCTCTGTGATAATCAATTATGAGACTTGTCTTTTATTATTATTCTTATTAAAGCTTTTTTATTTTCAAAACATATGCAGGGATAATTTTTCATCATTGAGCCTTGCAAAATCTTATGCTTCACATTTTCCTCTCCTTCCTCCCATCCCTTTCCTTAGATGGCAAATAATCCAATATATCTTATACATGTTAAAATATATATAAATATGTAAATATATACAAAAATATGTAAATACAGTTATGCAATTATCTTGCTGCACAAGAAAAATCAAAAAAGGAAAAAAATGAGAAAGAAAACAAAATTCAAGCAAATAACAAAAAGAGTAAAAATGCTATGTTGTGGTCCACATTCAATTCCCACAATCCTCTTTCTGGGTGTAGATGGTTCTCTTCATCACAAGATCATTGAAACTGGCCTCAATCATCTCATTGTTGGAAAAAGTCACGACCATCAGAATTGATTGTCTTATAGATAGTATGTAAAATGCTGTCTACAATGATCTCCTGGTTCTGCTCACTTCACTTAGCATCAGTTCATGCAAGTCTCTCCAGGCCTCTCTGAAATCGTCCTGCTGGTCATTTCTTATAGAACAATAATATTCCATGACATTCGTATACCATAACTTATTCAGCCACTCTCCAATTGATGGGCATCCACTCAGTTTCCAGTTTCTTGCCATTACAAAAAGGGCTGCGACAAACATTTTTGCACGTGTGGGTCATGGGGCTTGTCTCTAACAGAACTGCACCTACCCTCCAAAATTTCCTAACAAAGCAACTTCCTTTCACTGTTCAAGCCTCCCCACTTCTGAGCATCCATAGTTATCTCAGACTAAGTAGTACTAAATACTGGAACCAAAACTCCAAACTAATTCTTCTGATGTCAGTTCTACTGTTTCATGTCAGTGGTGTCCAAATATTTTTGATCACTTACCCCGATCAGCAAAAAAATTTTGAACATATATCTCCAATATGGGTATGTTTGTTTATATATAAATTATTTATATGTACTACTATATTAATAATTATATACATTGTAAAACACAAAAATAGAACTTCTAAAAAAGAGAGATTAAATTATATTTGAAAGTACTGTTAACAGGGCACTTATAAGTTGTTTTTGTATTCATATTGCATTTTATGGTTATGAATACTATCAAATAATTTGTCCAACCACTCTGTAGCTCACCTTCTTTATCTATAGAAATAAAGGTACCCACATCCTAGAGTTGTTCTGAAGCTCAAATAGTATATCATGTGTAAGCATGAAAGCTTTGCAAAAGTACTAAATAAATGTAAAGTACGAATTAATATTAAGTTAATACTCCTACAAATACTTATTATTATATCATATTTAGGGCACAACAATCATCACTAACATAAATACAATATGATTCCTGCTCAAGAGAAACATACTTTAGTAGAGCAAATTATACTATGAAAAGCAGGAAATGTTCAGAAGTTATAAAAGTTATAAAGTGCTATGAGAAGGAATAATAATGAAGAGATGAGGGACAATTTGAGGTGAGTCTTATAGAAAAGAAAGTGCTAATAAATAGAAATGGAGGGGATGGTATCCAAATGGAGATATTAAATAGTTAGGAGGAAATATGAAACTAAAGATCAGAAGAGGGTTGGTGCCCTAAATGTTTTTAATGCTAGCATTAGAAGCCTACTGATAATGTACAAAGTCAAGATTGTTGCTGGTTATACTCGATCAGATTTCATCTAGTAAATGATTGTCAATATATAATTTTTAATTTTCCATTTATGTTAGCAGCAATTCTTTAGCCAAAGTGCTGCTATCTTTGCATATTCAGACCCACACTCAGGATTGCTTTCCACATTTGCACAATGCATAAAACTAGGCAATATATAGGTAGGAAATTAAACTGCATCAAATTCTGGCAAGAAAAATGATAGAATGACGTAGTAGAATGAAATCTATCTATAGATCAAATTTCAATTTCATCAGAAGAGATACTCTAGAAGAATGAGATATTGTGGTTAGCATTCTTTTGAAATAAATGGAAGTTCAGTCTTTCTAATGATTATGATTTGAAACCCAAATTAAAATAATAAAAATAAGTCAGTGTCAGACTCTTCAATATCTATGAGATTTCATGTTACTCTTACCAGAACGGGAAGTTTAATTGCTTTCTTCCATTTTAAGGATAAAAAGATAATATTTAGTAAATGTCTCTGCTTGTAAATCCAAAGCAGAATTTTTAGCACTGTTTTCATGTTTTGTGAATCAATGTGAAGGAGTAAGTATGATGTGAATTTTAACTGAGTCCATCTTGTTCCCATTGTCCACCATACCACATACACAAAGGGAAGTCAAATTTCTGAGTCTGTCTAGTTAGCACATCTAAGGCATATTCAACTTTCTCATCATGAAATTGTTCACAGGTGCAAGACCCCCCTCTCCAAATTAATTAATCAGAGACATCTTCAGGTACAAAGAGAAAGCATTTATTTAGTCCCTGCAGGGAGAGCCCCAGTCACACACCTGGGAGCTAGCCCAGTTCCCATCATGTGCTCCTGAAACTGACCAGCTTCTGGCTTGCTGGGGTTTAAACCCAAAAAAAGCAAAAGCAAAAGACCCAAGCCTCCTCATTGGATAAACTAAAAGGATGTAACCATCCTTGACCAATGGTCACCTTCTGCTTCCTGTGGGGCATGTCACTTCCTGTGGGACACATCACTTCCTGTGGTACATGTCACTTCCTATAACTTCACTGACTGAGGGTCTGACCTGGCTCTGGGAATAGGGATCATGTGACTTAGTCTCAAACTGAGAAAATTTAATCCAATCAGTCCCATTCACAGCCAGTGTAAGACTTAGAGAAAGGTCACGTCAGGTGACTAAGTTGTACAAAATAAGATATTGAATGCTGAACTGATAAACTGATAAAAATCACCCCAAAACAAGAAGTGGGTGAAAAGTAATTGCAAGCATTGAGCATGTATGCTTAATGAGTTAATTAATATTAACTTCTCCCCAAAGGAGGAGTTTTTCACTATTTTTGAATGAGAGTCATATAATGGTGGAGGGGGAACATATCAAGGAGTAACATGCAACGAGAAGATCAAGAAGTCCGTTAATTTTGTCATCCTCAGAAAATTGGGAGCATGAGGGAGGGACCTTGTACTTTAAAATAAGAAATAAAGGACTCATTCCCAACTGCCCTTGGGTAGATCACCATTTCTTGCAACAATCATAAATAAATTAATTTACTTCATATACTCCTGAATCCTTTTTATCTTTATAGCAAATTTCTACCATTCACAGAGACATAATATACCCTTCTTAACTCCTCTCTAACTCTCTAAAACCCACCTTTACTTCTTTTCTCCCTCTTCCCTTTAACCTTAAATAGCCCCTTTCATTCATAGCCTACTGCTAAAATAATTTTTATTAGCCCCCCCTCTTCATGTCAATAAAAGATACTTTTTGTCTTTGAGAACACTTTTGTGAGTTTTTCACATTCCAAACCACTCTCCCAATACCTGCTACTTCATTATTTAGAAGCACATGGAGTCAGAAAGTTCTGAGTTCAAGTCTTATCTATGATAAATTTCTATACCATCATTTCTGCACTCCAGCCTTAAACTCTGTGTTTCCCTTCTCCATCTGAACCTTGAACTCTGCCCCCAAAATTTGCTCTGAACCTTATCTTGCCTGAAACCAGAACTCTCACTTTTCATCCACTAAACCATGCTGCCCATTGTAACTCATCTCAACTACTTTCAAATTTTCATTTTATGTATTATCTTTCCATATTAAAATATACATTCCTTGAAGGCAGAGGCAGTCTTGTGTTTGTACTTGTATCCCCAGCATTTAATACAGAGCCTAAAACAAAGTACTTAATACTCTATCTACAATGGCAGGTCAATTAACCTTTTAGTGCTCCAGAATAATATGTTAAAAAATATTGATTTTTGTTTCAGAGATAAGCTTGTCATCATTTTATTCTTCTTCTTGTTATTTTCCAAAGATAATTTAGCTCATTCTAATAATCCTCTTTAATTCTGGGCCCAACTTCTTGTCCAAAGGCAACATCTGAACAGAATATATGTACTGCTAGACAAGTTCTGTGAGTTGCTCATCTAGTTATATGACCTAGTCTTGTGAGAAATGGATTTATTTGATTTCCACAGTTATAAAAATTGGAGAAATGAAACTTAAGTTAGAAAATTGAAACCCAAAGGATGGTCAGGGGTGGAAGTTATCTCAAAAGAATGTAGGAATGGAAGCTGCTTGGGGGAAGGAACTAGACTGAGTAGGAAATGGTCTATTCTGTTAAACATATGATAGCTTCAGGCTTCTTATCTCATTTGTTTTTAGAAACTGTGCTTGAGAAGCCTCAGCCAATGGGGAAGGAAGCCTTGTTGAGGGAATAAAAAAGGAAATGCCCTTTGCCTGGATATGTGTGTTTCTTTCTAAAACCACACTTTGTGTGTCAGAGACTGTGCACCCTTTCTCATGAGAAATACATAAACTTTTTCCTATACTCATACTTGGATTTCTAATTGTGTTAGTGGTCTGGACACTTGACATTTTCCATGTATTTGGCAATTCCACTGGGGATAGTTAGCCCCAAATCCTTTGAGTAATTATGCAGCTCACTTAGGAGGCTCTGCAAGTGTTCCTAGGCTTGATGCAATGTCATTCACAAACCAGATAACTTGACTGTCCTCCCCATCTAGAAGGAATTGTTCTACAATCAGTAATTACATAAACTTTATCAAATATGTACATATTTAACATGTAATAAATAAAATGTAATTCTATTTAACACACCTTTATTAAAACAGTCAACAAGAACTTTTTAAAGTTCTAACCAGACCAAGCAATGTACTAAATTCTGGGAATATAAAAAAAAAGGTTTTTTAAAAAGTAGCACACATTCTAATAAAGGAGGAACAGTTACTAATACTACTACATTCAAAGTACTATGGTAGATCCAAGAATGTGAATGCAAAAAAGTAGTATCTATAGTAAACAAATTCTGACAATGTTTCCCCCCTTTTTAATGTAAAAGACTGCCTCCTCCTACTCCCTTCTCCTACCCACCCCCTAAAAAAGTCCCAAAGGAATCTATCCATAAATAAGTTTGGTACATATCTTTCAGTGGCTTTTTAAAATAGGGTGTGAAATTTCAATATGTATTACTCTTAATGGCTAAAGCCACCATAAATAAATTCCTCAAAGATAATTGTTAAGGGTTTTCTAAAAATCTTTTTTGTTGTAAAACATTTTATTGTAGAATTTAGATATTGAAATATTCTGAGGATTGCCATGTTCACCATTTAAAAAAACAAACAAACCTTTAAGAGTCTTGTGAAGAATAAAAAGTGTATTAGAGAATCAACTGGTAAATTTTCAGAATGATTTATATTTTAAAAATCAGCAAATGCTATAAATTAGAAGGGTTTTTTTTTAATGTTTCAATTTTTCTGTTAAATTTTGAATTCTAAATTGTCTCTTTTCCTTCCTCCTTATGCTAAACTAGAAAAGGTCAACAGTTGATATAAATATAAATGTGAAACCATAGAATATATTCTTTCATATATCTTGTCTTTTATAGACAATTCGAATACTCAAAATACTTGAAATAGCTTTTTCATTCACAGTTACTCTTCTAACAATATTGCTGTTACTAAAGGAAAGTTCTCTTGGTTCTGCTAATTTCCTTCTGCAAGAGATTGATTTATTGTTTTGATGATTATCTGGACTTTAAAAAGTGACAGAAAAAATGTTAATACAGATTATTTTAAAAATGTGTCATCTTTTTTTTTTTGGGGGGGGGGCGAGGGAGAACTGATGAGATCTTCAATGTTAGGTGTGGTTAGAGAAACTGATCCCTGGGATAAGCTACAAAAGGCTCTGATAGAGATCAGTTTACCTTCATGATCCCACCTTTTGGGGAGGTTGTTCAGTCTGAAATTTAAGTTATGCCAAACCTTTAATACCCACCCTCTGTAGAGGTCTTGCAGAGTCTCACCTTGCCATGCCATGTCGGAAATCCCAGTCATGAACTTGAAGTGAAATTTTCCCTATAAAATATACTTATGGAACATCCCAGGGCTGTTACCCTCCTTTGGGTCAGTCCACTACAGCACTCTGCTTCATGGTGCCTTTCTCCTTACCTCTCCTCTCCCATCCCACATATATCTCCCCTAACTCCACTATATTTCCCAACCCCATTTCTCTGTATAGCCAACCAACTCTTTTAGGGTGCTAATCCCTTTCAGGATTTAGCCTGTCAGCTAAGGGCAAGCTCCAACCTCATGGGGCACACCCTTTCTACTGGATAATTGTCTTTCATATACTCTCCCATTCTCTTTCATATTTACCATTCCCAGTGCCTATTTTATTCCTTCATTTTCTCTGTAATCTCTTCCCTAAATAAATCTACCCTTTGCCAAAGAAAATGGCCATTGTGAATTGCTCACATGATCAAACCCCAACTTTTGGTGTCAAATCCCACATCATAGATCACATCAGAATCATGTGTTAAAATGTTTGCCATCACCCCGACTCCTGCTCTTTTTACTTTGACAATAGTATGCTTTAATAAATTGTACACATGAGTTATACTCATTGAACAAAGGAATTTATATCTGTCAACTTTACAAATTTGGTCATTGAGCCTTTAATAAGCATTTACCATGTGCTGGGGTATAAAGGCAAAAAACAGACTCTCCCCTTAAGGAGCTCACATTCTAATGGAGATGACAATAGGCAACTCTATAGTGAGCTTGAGCAACATATGCAATACAAACCACATAGTTCAATTCAAGAAATCAAATCAACAAATATTTATTATGCGTCTACTACGTGCAAACATTATGCTTCTTATCACAAATAACTGGGTAAAGAAAAGGAACTGTCCCATAGTTATCCAATTAAAATTGGATTGGTAGAAAAAGAAAGTGGGTGGGAATCAGTGTTGGATGGTTGGAAAGAAGAGAAAAATGGGAACAAAGTTGACATGCCCTAGATCTGAACATTTGAGGATTCATCCTATACTATTCATAAGGACTTTTGCTCCTTTCAGTCTAAGAAAGAAGGTAATGTATCAAGGCTGAAGCAGGAAATGCCTTGCATCCTTGTGGAAGGACACTTTTATTCCCATAAATGTTTATCTTTCCAAGAGCTCAAAGTAGCTAATATTGGATGGGAAAGAAAAAAGCAAAGGGGGGAGGGGAAATCTAGGTAATATCTACTCTGTCAAGTTCCATTACTAAAAGGACAAGTATAAAAGAGATCTAGATAGAGAAGCAGTACCAGGAATGGGGAAAAAATAATAGTTAAAAGAAGAAACCTCAGAAGCCTGGAGAAAAAGTGGGAAATGAGTCAGGAGTCAAGAGTGTATTTCGGTCTCACCCCAGCACTAGGTGTGCCTAATAATACAAAGAATATGTAGAATGTTTCAAAAGACAGCATAAATAAGCATTCCATTTTTAAAGGAAGATCTCTCTTAGATATATGCTAGTTATACAAAAGACCAAGATAGCACTATTCTATTACCTTTGTAACCATTAAAGTACAAGACTTTAGAGTACATTTGCAAAATATGTACTTCAGCAGAAACAAAAGTCTATTATATACTGAGATATTCATAGCAGTACTTTTTGTAGTGGCAAAGAAATGAAAATATTGGAGAATGGGGGAAAAACAACTATAATATATAAGATTAACAGCATATTATTATGCAGGGAATAAAGACAATTACAATTTAGAGAAATTTGGGAACATCAAAGAATCATAGATTTAGTACTAGAAAGAACATTAAAGACTACTGAGTCCAACCCTCTCATTTTATAATGAAAAAACAAATTCAGAGGGTTTAAATAATTTGTTCAGTTCATAAGCATCTGAGTTGTAACCAAAGTCAATTCTCCAAGTCCAGTACTAGATCTACTTAACTATATCAGCTTCTATGGTACAAAATAGTTAGAAGCAAAAGAACAATATAAACAATGCTTCAGCAATGTAAATAACTTTTTCTTTAAGTATTTAGATGTTATTTTGTTTGAGGAATATATGTTATTGATACTCATTCATTATTGATGTAATTTCTCTATTTTTTTCTTTTAATTATGTCTGTTTTCCACAAGGCTATTCAAGGGTATATGTTGTCAAATTATCCGTGCATATATTTTGAAAATAAAAAGTTGTATTTTAAAAAAATCCCAGGATTAGGGACCTCAAAGTTTCATTCTAAAGATGTTGAGGACTAAGGAGATGGAGCACCTTGCATAAGGTCCCACAGGAAGTACAAAGTGCTGAATGGATGCCCATCAATTGGAGAATGGCTGAATAAATTATGGTATCTGAATGTCATGGATTATTATTGTTCTGTGAGAAACGACCAGCAGGACGATTTCAGAGAGGCCTGGAGAGACTTGCATGAGGTGATGCTAAGTGAAATGAGCAGAACCAGGAGATCATTATACATGGCAACAACCAGACTATACCATGATCAATTCTGATACGCATGGTTCTCTTCAACAATGAGATGTTTTAAACCAGTTCCAGTTGTTCAGTGATGAAGAAAGCCATCTACACCCAGGGAGAGGCCTATGGGATGATTAGTGTGGACCACAAAATAGCATTTTCACGCTTTCTATTGATGTTTGCTTGCATTTTGTTTTCCTTCTCAGTTTTTTTTTCTTGTAGATCCGATTTTTCTTGTACAGCAAGATGACTGTTTAAATATGTAATAAATATATTTGATTTGTCATGTATTTTAACATAATTAACATGTATTAGACTACCTGCCATTTAGGGCAGGGGGTGTGGGGAAGGAGGGAAAAATTTGCAACAGAAGGCTTTGCAAGGTCAATGTTGAAAAATTACCCATGCATATGTTTTGCAAATAAAAAACTTTAATAAAAAAATTATTTCTGTTTTCATCTTTACCTTTGCTGAGATCACATTTCATGTCCTTCCTATTTTGACATCACCTGAAGTATAATAAATTTTGCTCCATTCCCTTATTTTAACTCTGTGTGAATTGATGCAGAATAAAGGAGTACTATGCCACAGTTTCCCTGTCTCAGTTTCCCTGAATTGTTCTGCCTGATGGCAACGACCCCCTTCCTGGCCATTGGGACTGAGATAATTAGGGCCATGGAGCTATGACCACTGGCATTCCAAAGAGTCATAAAACTCCAGATGGCTCATCTGCAATGTTTGGGCTTATCTTTCTGGTTTTAGACTCAATGTCTCCTAGCTCCTTATCAGAATTTATGATCCTTCCTCCATACCCCCAACCTGTCAGGACTGAATTTATGGTCTTTTCCTGGAACTTCTATCCCCCCAGTGCTCTACCCCCTCTTTTGCCTGAGTGCCAGAGCCCTATAAGAGTCCCTGGAGCCCCTTGCTCACTGCTAGATGCCTTGAGACAAGAGTCCCATTCAGCCCCATGGTCATGGATTCCAAACTCTCCACTACTATCAATAAACTATTAAAAATCTCTATCCTACCTCAGTTTTTCTGGAATTAAAGGAGAGCCTAGAAAATAATGCCTTATCATTACAACAATATAATCAAAAAAAAAAAACCAACCCCACATACACACAAAAAACAAAAGTAAATTTGCAAAAAATATAAAGAATAAGCATCACTCAGAAGAGATATGAGAAAATCATCCCAATCACTCTTTTGCACAGGTTAGAGGTCCTCAAGGGCTATACAATATATGTATTTTCTGACTTTTTTCAATAAATTGATAGGTACTGTTTTTTCTTTTTTTGTGGGGGGGCGTCTTAAAATGCCATTTATTATGTGGAATGGTTCTGTAGGTGGGGGTAGGTGAACAGGTAATGAGGAAAACCTTTTCAATTTTATTCATTAGGGGGATAGGAATTAACTCTGTGATTTCATTCATAGGAAATTACTGCCACCAATACAGATTGACATTTTCTCTTTAATTTATAGTCTTAGAGAAAAGCTGTGAAAAATGGATGGTCATTTTGGTTACAAAATTCAAATTGGAGAAATGAAACTTAAATTAGAAAACTGGACATCAAAGAATAATCAAGGGTGGAAATTACCTTCTCCCAATGAAATGTAAGCTCCTTGGGGTCAAGGAGTGACTTTTGTAATCAGGGATGGTGGCCAGAGATTTGAAAATAATTTTTTTTTCCTTTGCCCTTCGCCTTCCTCTAGAGCTAAGGGAAGCCCTTAGCTTCTCCCTTCTAGAATATAAGCTCCTAGGGAGCAGGGACTGGTTAGGTAATGAAGGGTGGAGATTCATTTCATACAACTTCTGTAACATTCAAATAATGGGAAATCAGGGGAGGGACTTGCTGCCTTTGGAGTTTCAAAGGTGTGTCTACTCACCTACGCACCCATTCTTGCAATTGATTCTTGATATAATTTCTCTATTTCTTTCTTTTAATTATGTCTGTTTTCATCTTTACCTTTTCTGAGATCACATTTCATGTCCTTCCTCTTTTGACATCACCTCAAATATAATAAATTTTGCTCTATTCCCTTATTTTAACTCTGTGAATTCTTATGTTTTGTAGACTCACATAATTTGAGAATTGGAAGAATCCTTAGTGGACATCTAATCCAACCCATACATGCCTTCATCAGTGAATCAGTGGAGTCATCTTACAAATGGGGGCTTATGTGGGATCCAGTCATTATGAGGGAGGGGAGGAGTGTCCTGTTGAAGCACAAGGAAATGTGATCCATTGACTTCAACAGTCTTGTGACTTGGCTTGGGCTTCCCTTCCCCCCACAAACTGTCCAAGATCCCAGGATAACATTGGTAAGTAAGGTCACTGGTGAATCCAGGAAGGGAGCTAGACCAGGTTTTGCAGCAGCCAGGCAACTCTGTGCACAGACCAAAGGTAAGAATGTGGAATATCTAGTATTGCCTTTGGTGGTTGGGGTTGTCTTATGGGGTCTGAGGTATCAAACAGGGTGATAGGATGGGGAATTTAGTGGTGCTAAGGAATGGGATCTCCTGGGACATACCTCTCATATAGTCCTGGAAGAAAGGGTATGCCAGGAAATCTAGAGCTGATTAAATATTAGTGATCAGGGATCACTGGAATGTGGAGATCTCCATGATGGATGAAGGAAGGATCTGCACAAGAGAAATTTACAGGAAACTTTAAGGTTCCAGTGTAATGCCTCAGGTTCCCTGAATTATTTTACCTTGAATAAAATTATTAGAGCTCCACTCTTTTATTCCTTGACATTAGGACTGGGAGCTCTGAAATATCATTGAGTCATAAAACTCCAGGTCTTCTATGGCAAATCCTTGCTGGGATAATTCCCCCTCCTTTTGAGTATTGCTCCTCACCTCTCTGTCTCCTACCCTTGACCTTCTTATCTTGACCCTCATCTTGTCAGGACTTAATTGTCCTCGACCCCCCCCTTACCCTTACCCTGTCAGGACTAAGTTATGATCCTCCTTGTGCCCCCCCATCTGCCTTTGTTTCCCCTAGCTATAAAAGTTTCTTGAATTAGTCGCTCGCTGCAGAGACAAGAGTCCCATACAGCTGGCTAGCTTTGGCTAGTCTAAAACTGTTCACATTAAATTATTAAAAACCAATCTCTGTCTTGCCTCAGTTTCTCCAGCATTACACCAAAAAAGAAGAGATTCTTCTCCAGGAAATAGGGAAGGAACAATGCTGTACTAGATAGAAAGAAAAGGAATTTAAAAGCAGTTTGGGTTGGTGTGTGGATGAGTGTGTTTTGTCTTCTATGTTTCTCTCAGTCAGTTCAGTTACAAAGGAAAAAAATGTGGCTACTTTGGGATTTAAAAAGTGTTTGTAAGACATCTTGATGCAAACTAACCTGAATTTTTCTTAAGTTTCAAGCTTTTCTCCCTAGAGGGGACTGAGAATGAACAGGGCTACTGCGTGTGGATTTATGTCCAGTCCAGCCTCTCCAAAGAATGGTAGGTTCCCCCAAAACCCCATGCTCTGGAGTCAGTCTCAGTTTCTCTCTAGATGGATCCCTATGTTCCCCAGCCCCCCAGAGTCCCAAAACTTCTCTGAGAATTCTGGATTTTGTAAAAGGGTATGGTCTATTACCACGTGGCTTGGGAAAATCTAGAGAAATCTCCTTTATACTTTAAAATCTTTCCCCCTTCCCAATACAGCAATCCACAAAGGTAAGAGTACAAGATTTGGGGGAAGGAGGGTTAGGAAACATTGCCATTTTCTCTCAGGGGCCTGTATCTTCATCCCAGGTCTCAAACTATTTGTTTACGGCCATTTCAGAGATTTTGGGCAATTTAGGAGAATGGAGTTTTTGAGGGGGAATAGAATGTGACCTAAATTATTATGTGTTTAAATTTAAATGGTAAATGATAGAAATACTTTCAATTGATGCATTTGGGAATAAGATTTTAGAAATGTGTGCATTAATATTATAATATTGTTACTAGAAGTTTAAATCTGTATTTGATTTGAAGTTAAAAAAATGGTTATTAAAACAAAGTTCTCTGGTAACTTATCTAAAGAGGTCATATATTTATATCTCCTAATTAGATGAAATATGTTGCTTTCTAAATTGTATGTCGAGTAATTTGTAAAAATTACGAACTATGATTTTTTTATCACTTCTGCTGGACATATAAATAAGCTTTATGAAATTTGGTCCAAAATTATTTAGATATTACCTATATAATTTTTTCCCCTGAGATAATTGGGGTTAAGTGACTTGCCCAGGGTCACACAGCTAGGACGTATTAGGTCCTCCTGACTTCAGGGCTGGTGCTCTATCCACTGTGCCACCTAGCTGCCTTACCTATATAAATTTTTAAAGTTTAAAAAAAGGTGGTTTTAAAAACAAGGGACAAGAAAGATTGATTTGCAAAAGCTATTAACAGCTTGAATGGAACATCCAGTTAGAATATCACAAGTATTTATTTTTTTAAATAATTTTTTTCAGTTGTGTATATTAAAATTGGAAACTTGATTGTAAATTACATAAAATTCCTATCCATTTTTGGGATAGGCTATGTTATGCCTATTTGGCTATCACTTATGAAAATTGTGAAATTGCTAATTATTTGTAGTTATTGTCATAATATTGAAACCTACAATTGTTAAGTATTATTGATGTGGATTATAATGTTGGGACAGTGAAAGAGATGGGATGCTGGACAGATGTGGTGGCAGGGGAGCAGACCCAACCCCTACACTAGGTTCCATTCCCTTGGTTTGTGAACTTGCCAAGTTTGGGAAAAGCTTGGTTCTGGGTATAGGGTTCCAGCTTCTTCACTTTTAGGTTTATGAAAGTTTTTGGTTGGGGTTTTGGCAGTTAATCTGAAATTTAGGACTGAAAATTGTTTACTAGTTGTTTGTATGATCTGTTGATTTAGGAAGGTGATGGTTTAATCCATCCTATTCTCACTGAGTGTGGCTGCTCCTTAGAAGGGAGAAAACAAACCTATTCCCTGGAGATCACCACCCACCCTTCTTTGCCCCCCTCACTCTCTTCAGTAAACGAAATTCCTTTAACATTAATTTCTTCTATTGTTTAAAGGAATTGCTAACATTTACATTTGTTTTTATTTTTCTAGTCTGTGGCTGTTCTAAGGCAAAATCATTTGTAATGCTATATCAGCTTAGCAATGCAAGGAACTTCTAAGAGAAATTTGTTAGATTTCTGATTAGCTGCAAATTCTCTGAAAATGGTATTTCAAAATCCCTTCAGCAAGTTTTCTAATATTTCAACTTGACAGTCCTGCATCTAGTTTTGACTGTGCTCTGCAGGCACATGGGATTAGTATCTAAAACCTCTGAGTAGTCAAATTTGCTATCGAGATGAAATCTCTTGGTATTATAACTGATACTGTTTTGAGTTTTGGATTTGGGAATAGTTATCTGAATTAAGTTAGTAATCCACCATTTGAGAGTTGAGCTGACTGTAAAGTGGGATTGTTACTACATGACTGGTGTCAGCTGTGACTTATATGCCTTCAGAATGAAGCCCTCCCTGAAAGATCAGTTTTGATGCTATCATAATCAGATACTTACTTTTTCCTCTTCCAGCAAATTTTTATAATCAGAGTAAGTCATCAATAGAAACCATAAGCACAGTTCAACTATGTATTATTTTGCTGTTTTTCAATCTGAAAATATGTATATATATCTTATAATTAGGTAAATGAGTAATTTGACTTAGTCATCTATCTGTTGTTAGATGTATGTCCTCAAATGAATGAAATAAGGTCCTCAAAGAACTTTATGTAAATGTATAAACAATTGATACAACTGTGAGACAAATAAAATGATTATTGAAACTAAAGCTTAAATTTCTTTCATATGGCTTAGAAAAGAGGATTTTATTATACTCAAGTTTTCTTAGAGGAATATAACTTATGCAATATTTTGTTACATCAATGGGAAAGAAACTTTTATTTAAGTTTGTTACTAATGTGAATAACATTTGTTTGTATGATATTGTATAGTTTCTTTTTTTTTTTTAATAATTTATGTTGAATAGCTATTAGCCAATGTATATTGGCCTTTCCTAGTTCTTCCTCCAAAAGGCAAAAGAGGTGGGGAATACCTTTTTTTTTTTTAATTTTATTTTTTTTAAATTTTATTTGCATAACATATGTGTGGGTAATTCTTCAACAATAACCCTTACATAGCTTTCTGTTACAAATTTTTCCCCCAACTCCCCACCCCTCCCCTAGATGGCAGGATATCCACTACATGTTAATTATGTTAAAATATTGGTAAATCGAATATATGTATACATATTTCCAAACTTGTCATTGTTGTGCAAGAAAAATCTTGTCTACACAAACGATATATCAGATAAAGGAAACACAATGTAAGCAAACATCAATCAAGGAGTATGAGAATGTTATGTTGTGGTCCACATTTCACATCCCTCTCTCTGGGTACATATGGCTTTCTTCAGTGAACAATTGGAGGTGGTTTGAAACATTTCATTGTTGAAGAGAGTCATGTCCATCAGAATTGATCGTCATATAGTACTGTTGTTGCCGTGTATAATGATCTCCTGGTTCTGCTCATTTCACTCAGCATCAGTTCATGTAAGTCTCTCCAGGCCTCTCTGAAATCATCTTGCTGGTCATTTCTTACAGAACAATAATATTCCATAATATTCATATACCATAATTTATTCAGCCATTCTCCAATTGATGGGCATCTTTTCAATTTCCAGTTTCTTGCCACTACAAAAAGGGCTGCCACAAACATTCTTGCACATGTGGGGCCCTTTCCCTCCTTTAAAATCTCTTTGGGATATAGGCCCAGTAGAAACACTGCTGGGTCAAAGGGTATGCACTGTTTGATAACTTTTTGAGCATAGCTCCAAATTGTTCTCCAGAATGGCTGTATCCGTTCACAGCTAGAGGTGGGGAATACCTTTAAAAAAAAAATACTAGCAGAGGCTTTGTGAATATGCCTCATGTAGAGGCATATCCATTATCCTGCTTTTGACAGGTAAATGAGACTTGTCAAAGAAGAATTTTGTGAATACCTCTGTTATTCTGATGGGATTCCCCCTTTCTGAAAATTGCTTTTTGGGGTATAATGTAGTCTCTTAAGAGAGATAAAGCCTAACTAGCTATTTACAGAATCTTCAGGGAAGGTATAAGCACACCTCCCAAGAATGAGGATTCTGCTCTTAGTGCTCTCTCACTCTCTCTAGTTCTCTTAGGTTTCTTTTCTTTTAGACTTTGAGCAATTTACTTTATTTTTTATTAATATTTTTTATTAAAGCTTTTTATTTGCAAAACATATGCATGGGTAATTTTTCAACATTGAACCTTGCAAAGCTTTCTGTTACAAATTTTTCCCTCCTTCCCCCCACCTCCTCCCCTAGATGGCAGGAAGTCTAATACATGTTAATTATACTTGACAATACTTGACAAATCGAATATGTGTTATACATATTTATACAGTTATCTTGCTGTACAAGAAAAATTAGATCTACAAGAAAAAAAAACCTGAGAAGGAAAACAAAATGCAAGCAAATATCAATAGAGAGCATGAAAATGTTATGTTGGTCCACCCTCAGATCCCACAGGCCTCTCCCTGGTGTATATGGCTTTCTTCAGTGAACAATTGGAACTGGTTTGAATCACCTCATTATTGAGGAGAACCATGTCCATCAGAATTGATCATCATATAGCCTTATTGCTGTGTATAATTGTGTATAATGATCTGTTCTGCTCATTTCACTCAGCATCAGTTCATGCAAGTCTCTCCAGGCCTCTCTGAAATCGTCCTGCTGGTCGTTTCTTACAGAGCAATAATATTCCATAACATTCATATACCATAATTTATTCAGCCACTCTCCAATTGATGGGCATCCATTCAGTTTCCAGTTTCTAGCCCCTACAAAAAGGGCTGCCACAAACATTTTTGCACATGTGGGTCCCTTTCTTTCCTTTAAGATCTCTTTGGGATATAGGCCCAGTAGAAACGCTGCTGGGTCAAAAGGTATGCAGTTTGATCACTTTTTGAATATAGTTCCAAATGGCTCTCCAGAATGGTTGGATCCGTTCACAGTTCCACCAACAATGTATCAATGTCCCAGTTTTCCCACATCCCCTCCAATATTCCTCATTATCCTTTCCTTTCATTTTAGCCAATCTGACAGGTGTGTAGTGGTACCTCAGAGTTGTCTTAATTGAGCAATTTACTTTCAAATGATAGCACTAAACAGCTATATTGACCAGCTTCAAAGGTCTGACTCAACCCACTGAATCTCCAATCAGCTCAAGCCCCTTCAAATAGGATTTTGTAGGATAACCCAGTTCAATGCCCATTCTCAGCAAAAAGTAGTTTCAGAAGATGAGATCATCACCTCATACCCCAGAGGACTTTGGGCCCCATTTGTTTGGGAAGGAACTGGAACTTGTTGGTGAATGGACCCCAAATTACCCAGTGTCTGAGGGGATTCCCTGTAAGGATTCCATCAATCCTGTGAAGGGGGAAGATTTTATAGGATTAATGCTTCTCCCCTGCTGCAATAGTATTGGGGACTTAGGATGGGGACACTGGGTTAAGATTTGGGTTACTATCACTGAAAAAAGATATCCCATAAACAATTCAGTTTGATGTTTGTCAAATTATAGAATTGTAAAGGCTTGACTAGCCATAGACAAGTAGGTATAATTGTGTCCTAATAGAGAAAGAGGATTTAATAGCATTGCCTATCCAATTTGGAATAATGTTTGGTTTGCTACAAGGGCTAGACCTTTAGAAAATGCAGATCAAAGAGTAAGTTGGTTATACATGTAATAGGTATAAATCTTTTAGGAAAATTTGTAATCAAGTTAAGGATTTAAGGCCAGTGATAGATACCAATGCCTGAGTAGAACTGGTAAAATATTCTGCAAAAGAGCCTGAACAAAAAAGTAATTTCTATGTTTGTGCTACAGATTGCCCCACATCCAGATAATACTATTTCCTTTGGGTATGGGAAAACAGAAGAGTGAATTCCTCCTATTCCCAAAATAACATTCCTGGAGAGAATTGCAGTGTTTCGTTCCTACTCTGATGAGTAAATATTATTGGATAAATTACACCAGAGAAGCAGTGAAGAGAATAGCAGAATAGTTAGATGCCACTAGCAGAATGGTATGGGAAAATAGAATGATAGTAGAAAGGTTAATGGCGGGAAAAGGAGGAATACATGTTATAATTGGAAATTTCATTCTTAGTACAGCTATATCAGAAGAATTAGCAGAGAATTCAGAGATTAATTATCCATCCTGTGTAATGAGATCTGTGCAGAGATTAATAGACTTTTATGAAGTGGGATGTAAGAAAAAAAAATTAGCCAAATGTGAGGGGTAGAAAAGGATGTGAAAACCAAATTAATAAAAAGAAAAAAGGGAAAATGGTGAGAAATGTATGGGCATTTTGTTTTCCACAGTTATGAAAATCAAATTGGAGAAATGAAACTTAAATTGAAACCCACAAGGACATCAAGGAATAATCAAGAGTAGAATTTATCTGCCCTCAAAAGAATGTAAACTCCTTGGGGGAGGGGGGAGGGAAGGAGGAAGACTGACTTTTGTAATCAGGAGTGGTGGCCTGAGATTTGAAAAAAATCTTTTGTTCTTTGCCCTTAGCCCTCCTCTGTTAGCTTCCCCCTGCTAGAATGTAAGCTCCTAGGGAGCAGGGACTGGCTATTAATGAGGGGAGGAGATTCATGTCATATAACTTCTGTAGCATCCAATTAATGGGGAATCAGGGGAAAGACTCCTGCTTCCAGATAGGAAATAAAATGCTGCCTTTGGAGTTTCAAAGGTGTGTCTATTCACCTAGGCACCCATTTTTACAAGAATATAAAATAAATCTTTCCTGCATTTATCAGTGAGTCAGTGGAGTATTTTGTTTCTTACAATTGCTGAAAGCAATAAAAGGTGAAGTGATTTGACCAGGATTATACAGCTAGTATGTGTCAGAGTTGAATCCAAGGTTTCCTGATTTTAAGATTGGTCCTCTATCTAGTATGTATTGCAATATCTTCATTTTATTTATTAATAATACAAATGATATTTTGCTCTAAGTAAAATAATTATAATTTTTAGTAACTTTTTTTAAAAAAATTATTTTAAATGGCTGTTTGAATAAGGGAAATAAGAATGGCCTGACATCAGGCCATCTGGATAAAAGAAATGAGCAATTTTGGAAGGCAAAGAAATTTACGAGATGGAAAAAACTTTGAGTCTTAAATCAGTGCAATAGGATACGTGAGTGGAATTGGGAGACAGGCTGCTTAAGTAAGGAGACACAAATAAGTACATACATAAATTCTTGGTCTAGCATCTGGCAGAAGCTACAGAAGCTCTGTAATAAGTCTGGTAGTAGAGGAAAATGCAAATAGAAGAATGTGATTGAGAATTTTTCAGTGTAGGTTTCTAGAAAAAAATTTCTATCACCATGATGTTATATAGCTTCTAAGGGAGACAGCAATAATTTTGAGGTCCCCTGAGCTTAGGGGGCTTCTGTTCTAATAATAAGTCCGTAATTCTAAATCTTATGGCTTTGGAGTCTGCTTCAGGGAACTCCCACAGCCAATCTAAGAATCTGTCTGATTCTGAATAGACCGCTCCTCAGATCACTGCTGAATTTCAGATAGCTTCTGGCCTCGGATAGTCCCACAGACCAAACTTCTGAGACAATAATGATAATCTGTTGGTCAGTAAGAACCAAATTCTAGGGACCACTCATTGATCCTACCTTTGGGCCATAAGATTAGCATACCTATAACATGAAGAACTAGATAAATGTGATTCCTTGCTTCTGTTTCCCTGACAAATTCTCTTGGAATTTAGACTATATTGTAATTGTAACACCATTACAAGCAGTCTAAATTCTCTTGAGAATTTAGACTGCTTGTAATGGTGTTACAATTACAATAAACTTCGCCCCTTGACTAGGAAATGGGTTCAAGCCTGCAAATTATTTTGAGATACCTCATGACATGAGTCTGTGACCCCAAACTTTTGGGGTCCCTTCCCAACCTCAACAACCAGAAATTCCACTGTACTAAAGTGAGTAGCCAAATTGAAGGAAGACATTCACTAGCATGCTAAGGAAGACTGCTTTTAGTTCCAGTTTTCTAGGGTAGAAATTTTTAGGCCTAAAGTACATGGAAAAACTTTCAGGAAGATCCCTATACAATGTACTGAAATAAAGCAAAGTCTTACCTGCCTTGGAATATTCTTTCATAAAGAGATTTTTGCTCTCTTTGTGGAAAATACTGCAAGCAGTAGGATTTTGTGTATTTGGCCTAGGAAGGATAGAGGTAATTGAACCAGGTTTTGTTATTCAGTCTACTGCAGAAGGGGAGGCCATTCTGTCAAATTTTCATATTTTATTTGCAGCTGAATAAGAAATAGTTTAGTCAAACTGCTCATTCCAGGATAACAAGATTGTTTTTCCTCTACTATGGGAACAGAGTATATACTGTCTGACTACTCTCCTGCAAACTAAATAACTGAACCTGATTGAATGACAGGGAGACACAGGGATCTTCATTATGTTTGTGAAAGAAAAAATGGTAGATATAGAGCAAAACTAGTAGCAGCAAAGGTAGAACAGATTGCTCTTTGATTACCAGCCTCCACCTTCTTCTGCCAGGTGTTAGCTAGCTATTTGGAGTGGTCATAAGTCCCCCATCCCCACAGCCAGCATATAAATAACCTACCCACTGAATCACCTCCCAACATTAGCAGGTTTCTGTTTGAAATGCACCTCACAATTGACTATCCTCACAAATGGGAGGATGTTTCAAGATGAATCCTCATTGACTACCTCTTTAATGCTCTTCTTCCTTATCTTCACTTATTATCTTCATCTTGTTGAGGTTCAGAAGGGACCCCAAAAGACTGGGGGATGCAGATCAGTGTCAAGAGATGTCTCAAAAGAATTTGCAGGTTTGAACCCATATCCAAGTCAAGGGACAAAGCTTACTGTAATTATGTCACTTGAAGCGGGCTAAGTTCCAAAAGAACTTAGCAGAGAAACAGGAGCAAAGAGACAAATTTATACAGTTCCTCATGTCATTGATACACTAATTTTATGGCCTAAAGGTAGAACTGAGGAGAGATCTCAGGAATTTGGTTATCACTGACCTAGGACTATCCTAAGGCCAGAAGATTTTAGAATCATTGACAGATTGTTAGAACAATAGCACTCTCAGGGAAGGGGGACCAGGATCACTGATTGACAGATTGTTAGAATAGAAGCACCCCAAAGTCAGGGGGAACCTTCCTACTGCTGTCTCCCCTAGAAGCTATTATTCATCAATCTGACTTCCTAGAAGTCTCAGCTAAAAATCCATTTTCTACAGGAATTTTTTTCCAAACCCTCCTAATTTTAATATTCCTCTTTTAATTATCTCCTATATATTTATGCCAAATATAGCTTGCTTGCATATATTTGCTTGTTGTCTTCCCCATTAGATTATACATGTCTTGAGAAAAGGGACTGTCTTTTACCTCTTTTTGTATCTTCAGCACTTAGCACTGTGCCAGACATGTTTGCTGTTATTTGAATCATGTCCAGCCCTCCATGACCCCAGTTGGGTTTTTTGGGCAGCTTTTGGTCAAAGATACTAGAGTGAATTTGCCATTTTCCTCTCTAGCTTGGTTTATAGATGAAGAACTAAGACAGTTAAGTGATTTGCCCAAGGTCTCACCATCAATAAGTATCTGAAGCCAGATTGAAATTTAGAGGTAGCTTCCTGATTCAAAGCCCAGTGCTCTATCCATTTGGTCATCTAGCTGTCCCAGATGATTAATTCAGATTGATTAATTCCACCTCTGGGATCCATGCATCCTGCTTTAGAGATCAGTGAATTAGAAAACTCAAGTCTATCCTAAAGCCCAACCATGATCTTTTTGTTTTATGCCTCCCTGAAAATAAACAATCAAAAAAACTTTGAAAAATATTCAAGAATTTTCCTATATTTACTCCCACAGACAAGTATTTTATATTTATCTTTATTTTTATTTAATACTTAACTATATTTCACTCTCCCTTAATTCATAAATTGGGTGGAGCAGTCAATCCCTTAGTTTGACCAAGTCCTTACTTTTAAATGTTTTCTCTGAGTAAATTGCCCAGGGCCCTGCTTGTTTAGTCTAGTAGCCAGGACTACATGGGTAGAGAAGGCCATTTCTCACACACCCTTTACCTTGCGTATATGACATAAGAAGAAATCATTGAAAACAAGAGACTGTACTAGAAATTAGAAATTACCTTTTCTTTTTGTTACTTTTACCAATAAATTCATATTGGACTTAGTTTCTAACAACTACTTCCCAATGTAGGCTGGAGGTCAGGATGGGATAGAGGAACAATAGATAATTGTTTTAAAACCTCTCTGCCAAGGATTGAAAGCCATCCAAAAGAAAAAAAATGCTTCAGTGTTCTGGCTTTAACAATTCTGCAGCTATGGCTCTCCAAGTAGCATTCATAATGAAGATGACTACATCAATTGACTTTTTTCCACACAATTCAGCAAAGAGAATGATTGATCTATTAGGTTGTTTTAGTCACTGATCAAATGAAAAAGGAGCAGAGTTATACTGGATTTCTATGTTCTCTTCAGGTTCTAATCTGTTAATTACTTAGGCAGTGATTTAACTCACCAGATCAAAGAACATTAAGTTAAAGGAGATTTTATACATTATTTTATCATAATAAAAGTAGGGATAGGAGCTACACTTATGATTTCTTTGGTACAGGGAACTCCTGGATGAAGAAATTCCTAGTTCTATTAATGTAGGGATTCCTACTTTATAGTCTTAAGAGAATGACCTAGAGACATCAAAAGTCTCATGGGCTAAATGTCAGAAGAGAAATTTAAACCCAAGTCATTTACTACTTCCATTTTTTGTTAACTAGCCCAAGTTTTCTATTCATAAATTCATATCATATGCAAAGAGACGTGTCAGTTCTTTATTATAAATGTTTAATTCTTTTTTTTCTCATTCACAATTATAATTTTTAAGATGAGCAGCTTAGGTGGTACAGTAGATAGAATGCCAGCCTAAGAGCCAGGAAAACCTGAATTCAAATCCAGCCTCAAAAACTTACTAGCTATGTGAGTCTGGACAATTCACTTAACCCTACTTGTCTCAGTGTCCTTATTTATAAAATGAACTGGAGAAGAAAATGGCAAACTGCTCCTTCATCTTTGCCAAGAAAATCTCAAATGGAGTCATAAAGAACTGGACACATCTAAAAATGACTAAACAAAAAATTTATAAGATATTGCTAAGCTGAAGCCAGTCATATGGTATGGTGAATAGAGAGCTAGATCTGTGGTTAGAAATTCATCATCCCACCTCAACTGTATCATGTCACTTACTCTCTGGTTCCCCATCGGAAGACTGTAGATGGATTGTATTAAACTCAAATAGAAATGGATTCCTGCCTATGTATATTGACTTAGAAAATCATGAAATGGCAGAGTAAAGGTTGGAATTTGCCCACCCTCTCCCCCTAACTGCTCCAAATTACTTTAAATAATAACTCTAAACAGATTTTAGAGCATCAGAATACCCCAAAAGTCTGAGTAATATTTTCCAGTTTAGAAGGCAGGAATGGTCTAGGTGAGAGTCCAGTGTGTGATCCCGGTGCAAGCCACAACAGTACAGCCCCAGCCCTGGCCAGTAAACTAGATCTTATAGCTTCAGTGGAGCAAGGAAATTTAGAATTTAGAATCTAGTTTCTCTGATAAGCCCTCATTTCTCAAACATAGAGGGACCTGAGTCAAATGTATTTAAAAAAAAAAAAAGAGCCATGCCCCAATTGATAAAGGATAAAAAGATATGATCTGTGCCCAAAGGGTTATAAATTCACAGACACCTTTTGACCTAACAACACCACTACTTGGCATGAATACCAAAAGAGATTCGGGGTGGGGGAGGAAGGAAAATAACTTATATGTACAAAAAATATTCACAGCAGCTCTCAGGGCAAAAATGTTGGAAATTGAGGGGATGCCTATCAATTGGGAAATGGTTCAATAAACTGTGGTATGTGTTTGTGATGGGATATTATTGTTCTATGGGAAAGATGAGCAGGATGCTCTCAGAAAAAAAAAAAAAAAGAAAGAAAGAAAGAGAGAAAAGAAAAACAACCCGGAAAGTCCTCTATGAACTCAAGCCAAGTGAAATGGACTGTATACAAAGTAATATCAATGTTCTGGGATGCTCAGCCATAAATGACTTTGCTATTCTCAGTAATACAATCATCCACAACTACTCTGAAGAACCTATGATGAAATATCTGTACCCAGAGAAAGAACTGATTATGTCTGAAGACAGATTGAAGTAGTCTCTCTTTATCTTTCTCTCTTTTTAAATTTAATTTTTCTTGAGAGTTTTTATTTTCATTAGGGTAAGAGATCTCTGTTTTCTTTCACAACTTGGCATTTATGGAGATGTTTTGCATACCTTTACAAGTAGTTTCTTAATTTTGAGTGGATATAAGGCAGAGAATCTAGAATTCAAAAATTTTAAAAAACAAATGTAAAAAAGTTTTGAATATAACTGGGGAAAATATTTCATAAATAAAATAAATTTTAAAAAGAAAATCACAAATTAATTTTATATTATGTTGTATTTTAATTTATTTTTGTTAAACATTTCCCAATTGTATTTTACTCTAGTTCAGTTTGCTATTACTCTAGTTCAAACTGCTATCAGTTTGATACCTTTGCTGTAGGCAATAATAACACCTATTTCCAAGGATTATAAGGATAAATTGAGATAATTTTTATAAAGCACTTTGCAAAATCTTGAAGCCTGTCTAAATACTAGCTATTGTTTCCAAAAAGTAGACTTATTAGGAGTGGCAACAGAGGACATTCCTATTCAACACTTTTTTTCAACGAGAATGCTTTCCTTATTCCTTCATCTTATAGAATATTGGCTTATAGTTTTTGTTTGTTTGTTTGTTTGGCTGAGGCAATTGGGGTTTAGTGACTTGCCCAGGGTCACACAGCTAGGCAGTGTTAAGTGTTTAAGACCAGATTTGAACTCAAGTCGTCCTGACTTCAGGGCTGGTGCTCTATTCACTGCCCCATCTAGCTGCACCTGGCTTATAGTTTTAATGGAAATTATTATATTATGGAAAGCTCCTGTAAAGTTCTGTATTTGAGACAAGACAAATTTTTATACATATATACATATACATATATATTTTTAATTGACAGTCCTGTTTCCTTCCTCCTTACCTACACTCCTTTCTAGTTGCATTGTTCAGGTATAGGTAAATTTATGTATAATATATTGCAAGGTGATAACTTCATTTGCAGTTTGAAAGACCTAGGAAATAGCTACTCCTATAAAGTCCCAAAAATGTACTTCCATTTATAAGATGGAAAGAGAGCCAGGAGTATAACTGAGGTAATGATCACAATAAGGTAAAGGAAAACAATAAAAAAAAAACTTCTCATCAATGCAGTACACAACTATGATTCAATGGGCTTAATGGCTCCTCTTTGGTAGAGAAATTTTGCAGGTGCAAAATAATATGTACATTTTCAGATATACATTTTTATACAATAGACACAACAATTCAAAAATAGACATGATTTATCTTGCTTAACTGTCTTTGTTACACAAGAAAGTTGTAGGGTAAGAATAGTCACTAAAGGGAAAAAAAAGTGAATCAAAATACTTTAAAAGAAAAGAGAAATTTTCCTTAAAGCCTTTAAAAATATTAATAATAGATATGGGGACTATGAGATTGAAATTCACATCTATGCAGTTCTCTAGATGGATGATAAAAGCATTTTCCTTTAGACCACAAAAGTGTGAAATCAAATTGAGGCAAGCTGTGAAAACATCTGAATCCTGGAGCCCTTATCACCATTTAATTTAAAAAGAGAGATGGAAAAACATTGAATATCCAACTAGAGAAAATTACCAGTTATTTTAAATTGACTGTTTTCTTTTGCAAAGGAGTAGAATGGGGGAGGGCATCTAGAGCTGTGATTTCAATGAAATAAGAAATTTGTGGCATGGAAACACCTTATACCAATGTGGATGGACAACTCTTAAAACATGACCTTAAACTGAAAATTTAAGTAACTTTGCCCATTGTCACACAGCTAGTATATTTCAGGAGCCATGATGGAATTTGAGCCTTGGTTTTCTTGCCAAGGCCTCCTTTCACTACACCTTATTTCTCATATAAGTAGATTACTTCCATAAGCAAAAATAGCCCCTTTGTGTCTATAGATAGTAAACAGACCATTTTCCATTGCCAGTCTTCGAGAAATAAAAGTCTACATAATATACCTCGCCTGAGAGAATATCTAATCCAATTCATAACTAAATTTAAAAATCCCTTTGTATCATAACTGATGTCTCATTCTCTTCTTAAGGGACTCCATTTAAAGGACACCACTACTTCCCAAGGCAGCCTATTCCATTTTTTTTTTTGCCATCTCTATATGTAAGTTTTTCTTCACATCTAGCCTGAAGTTACCTTTTAACAAACTTTGACCCATTCTTCTGCCCTCAGTGACCAAAAGGGAGTCTGTCCCTCTTCCACTGGACTACCCCTCAAATATCTGAAGATACCTCTCATCTTGATGCTAAATTTCTTTTTCCCCAGTTAAATATCTCTAATTCCTTCAATTAATTCTTATATATAATAAACTAAAGGCCCTTCATCATCTTAGCTTCTCTTCTGTATATATTCTCTAGTTTATTTGTGTCTTTTCTAAAATGTGGCACCTAGATTTTAGGCTTAAATCCTTCCAATAGTAGAAGTAATCAAGCCACACAGATGACAATCCATAGGCATATGGTAGTAGGAATTTCTAAGAATTTTAAATAGAAGACCTTTGAAGGCCTTTCCACTTAAAGATTCTGTGCTTCTAAGTGTGACAAAGACAGAAGGGGAGGTTTTCTTTGGTCTGCAATTTCACAGAGCCAACAAATTTCAGGAAGTAAAAGGAAAAATAACAAGAATCAATGCCTTGAGTGCTTTGCTCTGAATTGCCTTGCTAATCTTTTTTTATCAGCTATAATGAGTAGGATAAGAAATAAATATGTGATTTATACTAAGAGAATAGTCCCAGGTTAAAAAAAAACACAACAAAACCATGTGTAACCAAACTATGATGTAGTCCCAATGAAATTCTCATTAACCTTAAACATGGAACTAAATCATTATAAAGTGTGTATCTTAAGTATGTGACCATAACAATCATACCTATATATTAATCTTTATATTAAAATGATGAAGTAAGAAAGTTCTGTAAAGGGCTGATTAAGACATCAAAGGACTAATTGAGACATCATGAAAACATCATAATGTTAGGACAGTGACCTGTAAAATGCAATCTTGCATGAATTAGTTTCTAGAGGACTTTGTTACACCATCTGTAATCAAGAGACCTATAAATAACTAATTTTTATCTCCATATCTATCCATATAGATGCCACCTTTATTTCTCACAATAAAGGTTGATTTCTTTGTCCAGAGATTCCCCAGTTTATTTTTGCAGATGGGACTTCAGAGACAATCCATTCCAATTCATGCTTAAACAGGAATCCCTCCTACAACATTCCAGAAGTTATCCAACCTGTGCTTGAGGAAGCCAATACTACTTTTCAATAGCTCTATTAGATAGTTTGTTCGCTTATAGGGATTGAATTATAGAATTTCAATGGAAAGGATTCAATTGCAGGATCCTTAAATTCCTTTTCCAATCTAAAATTCCATGATTCTTCATTTTTATTATGAATTAATCAGTTTTCTTCTCTTTTCCCCCAGGCCTTTTTGCCTCACATCAGTCAAATCTGCTCATTCCAAATTTCCCAGATCTCCATTTTGGAGATCTCATAGCTTCCTCACAAAATGAGAGGGAAGATATCTGTATATAAATCCAACTGGACAAGTTTTCAGCTCTGTGCATTTCAACATAATCTTTATGTGTTTTTATCCTTCTAGTCTGATCTGCCTCAACAAGCCCTCACAAGAGGACTGTTGGATTTCATTTTCAATGAACAAATGTGTTTCTATCACACATGCAATGAGACTTTAAGCAGGACATGTCCTTTCTTTCACTGAAATCTCAGCTGAACAGGATGAGCTCATTCTCTGAGGACTGCAGGAAAATCATTTTCTTGCCCTTTCCAAGTTTTAAGAATTTATTTCTCCTCAAGCTGTAGCCACTGAATTTGCACTTCATAAGGATGAAATTTGTGTGCACCAGCTTGCCATAACATGTCTCAGGCTTAAAAAAAATTATGGCAAGACCTACAGTGCAGATTTATACATGACTCTAAAGATTTACCTTTTCAAGGGCAGAAAGCAGATCAGGATGATTCCTTTGGAAGGCTCCTCTTTAGAACTCCCTGCCAGCTCAGACCTGAGAGGGCCCAGATTTGTTTACTGGCAGAGTGATGCAATCATTATCTTATTCAAATGGTATGTCTGGTTAGTAAGGTACATTCACTCTTATACTGGCTTTTTAATGATGTTTTCAAAAGGCTCTTGATTTTTTTTCATTTCTATCCATTGATTTAAGATATTTAGTCATGCAAAAACTGCTAGGAAAATTGGAAACTAGTGTGGAAGAAATTAGGGCTTGACCCACATCTAACACCACATACCAAGATAAGATCTAAATGAGTTCATGATCTGGATATAAAGAGTGATACTATAAGTAAATTAGAGGAACGTAATATAGTTTACCTCTCAGACCTATGGAGATGGAATAAATTTATGTCCAAAGAAGAACTGGAACTCTTAATTGAAAAACAGATAACTTTGACTATATTAAGTTAAAAAGGTTTTATACAAACAAAACCAATGCAGTCAAGATTAGGAGGGAAGCAATAAATTGGGAAATCATCTTTACATTTAAGGATTCTGATAAAGGTCTCATCTCTAAAATATATAGAGAACTGTCTCATATTTATAAAAATTCAAGCCATTCTCCAATCGATAAATGGTCAAAGGATATGAACAGACAATTTTCAGAGGATGAAATTAAAACTATCTGTAGTCATATAAAAAGGTGCTCCAAATCACTATTGATCAGAGAAATGCAAATCAAGACAACCCTGAGGTATCACTTCACACCTGTCAGATTGGCTAAAATGACAGGAAAAGTTAATGATAATGTTGGAGGGGATGTGGGAAGGCTGGGACACTGATGCATTGTTGGTGGAGCTGTGAACGGATACAGCCATTCTGGAGCGCAATTTGGAACTATGCTCAAAAAGTTATCAAACTGTGCATACCCTTTGACCCAGCAGCATTTCTGTTGGGCTTATATCCCAAAGAAATCATAAAGGAAGGAAAGGGCCCCACATGTGCAAGAATGTTTGTGGCAGCCCTTTTTGCAGTGGCTAGAAACTGGAAACTGAATGAATGCCCATCAATTGGAGAGTGGCTGAATAAATTATGGTATATGAATGTTATGGAATATTATTGTTCTGTAAGAAAGAAGCAGGACGATTTCAGAGAGGCCTGGAGAGACTTGCATGAACTGATGCTGAGTGAAACGAGCAGAACCAGGACATCATTATACACAGCAACAACAATACTATATGACGATCAATTCTGATGCACATGGCTCTCTTCAACAATGAAATGTTTCAAACCACTTCCAATTGTTCAGTGAAGAAATCCATATACACCCAGAGAGAGGGATGTGAAATGTGGCCCACAACATAACATTCTCATACTCTTGATTGATGTTTGCTTACATTGTGTTTCCTTTATCTGATATGTCTTCTGTGTAGATATGATTTTCCTTGCACAACAATGATAAGTTTGGAAATATGTATACATATATTCGATTTGCCAAATATTTTAACATAATTAACATGTAGTGGATATCCTGACATCTGGGGGAGGGGTGGGGAGCTGGAGGGAAAAATCTGTGAAGAGATTCTTTTTTTTTAAATTTTTTATTAAAGCTTTTTATTTATATAACATATGTATGGGTAGTTCGCCAACATTGATCTTTACAAAGCTTTCGATTACAAATTTTACCCCCAGCCCCCTCCCCTCCCCTAGATGGCAGGAAGTCCACTACATGTTAATAATGTTGAAATGCTTGAGAAGTTATGCAAGAAAAATCCTATCTACAAGAAAAAAAAAGAATCAGAGAAAGGCAACACAATGCAAGCGAATGTCAATAGAGATCATGAAAATGTTACATTGTGGTCCATATTTCATTTCCCTCTCTCTGGGTGTATATGGTTTTCTTCAGTGAACAATTGGAACTGGTTTGAGACAATTCTTTGTTGCAGAGAGCCATGTCCATCAGAATTGATCATCATGTAATACTGTTGTTGCTGTGTATGATGATCTCCTGGTTCTGCTTGTTTCACTCAGCATCAGTTCATGCAAGTCCCTCCAGGCCTCTCTGAAATCGTCCTGCTGGTCGTTTCTTACAGAGCAATAATATTCCATAATATTCATATACCATAATTTATTCAGCCACTCTCCAATTGATGGGCATCCCTTCAGTTTCCAGTTTCTAGCCACTACAAAAAGGACTGCCACAAACATTCTTGCACATGTGGGTCCCTTTTGGAGGGAAAAATCTGTAACAGAAAGCTATGTAAGGGTTAATGTTGAAGAATTATCCATACATATGTTTTGCAAATAAAATAAAATTTAAAAAAAGATATTTAGTCATGGAATAGCCCCTAAAGACGAAAAATTAAAACAAGCAATTCATATAGATACCCACAACATATCTTAAAGAGGCCAGAAAGGGATAGGGATGAGGTTAAGTGTCAGAACCCAAATTTTGAGAAGCCAAAGTTGTCAAGGTCATAGTAGATTACTTAAGCAGTGATAGTTAGAGCACTTTAACTTGTCCTTACAAAATCATAGCTATAAGGAACCCCAGAAACAATCTATAAATACAAAAATTTATATATTATAGAGATGGGATGTCCTTTCTAAAATCCCCAAAAAATAGTTGTTCGGATTTCAATAGAAGACCTCAAATTAGGGAAAAATCTTCCATCCTCTTGAGACAGTCCTATACTCTTTTGAATGGCCTCTAATTGGTAGCACTAATTGGGACCAAGCAGTACAAGTCTAACTTTTTCTGACATGACACTTCAAATCAAAATATATATGTTAACTTAACCCATCAGCAGCACTCTGTCCAGTTACTTGTCCCTTTTAAATAATAATGACCCAGACATTAGCAAGTCCACATTGACTTTGGCAGTTGGGCTGTCAACCCAATACCAGGGGGAACTCTGGGAAGATTTGAGTCTCAGAGATGATACCTTGGTGAGTTGCAGTTACTTTCTTCATTGATCAGGGTATAGTCAGTATAGTTTTATCCTCCAGACACTATTCCTTCCCCTAGACATCTCTTGAAGGGGAATCTTCAAGATGGTTCTCCTTGAACCATTACCTTTAATACTCTGATCTCTTATGATTTCAGCCTAAGCTTTTTACTCCAGTTGTTTCCATCTTGGTTCAGGACTGACCTGATACTTTGTGGGCAATAATGCAACATATGAAACATATACTAGATATATATGTGTATGTATGTATATGTAACAGGTATATAGGTATGTATACATACATATATCCAAAGTTGTGTATATGTAACATATTCCAAAAAAGTCAAACAAATTTAAACAAGGGCAATAGAGGCAACATAAGGAAGAAGCAAAAACATCAGTAAAATCAGAAGCAAAAAAAGTAAGAGAAGAAGCAATAGGACATGGTAGTAGAAGGAGCAATTTGAATAAGAAAGTAGAATAAGCAAAAGGAAAAAAAAATTGCCACACTGTCTACAATTAGTACCTGTCACCTTGCCATCAGTCACCTTCAGCATGAGGAAAGTCTTCACTTTCTTGCAGTGAGCATTGTGTAATGTGGTAAAATCCTGTATGAGGAAAAACTCCTTGAAGTATCACAACCCCTAAGACAACCAGATAGAAGTCCATCTTGCCTTCAACCTTTCCTGTCTGCTCTTATAAATCATAGAATCTTAAAGCTAGAAGAGACCCCCAGAGCTCATCTTGGCTAACAATATACCACACAGAAATTTCTTCTATGAATCACTGACAGCTGAAGACAGATCAACTATCAGTAATTATGTTTAATGATAGTGAATTATTATCACCTTCCATGAACAACATTCAATGACAGTGAACTCATTACTTCACAAAAGGAAGCCCATTGCATTACATTGAATGTTGTGAAAAAGCTTTACCTATTGTTCTGTCTTTTAATCAGTTATATGGAGGTGATCCCTGTGGTGTTAGCTACAGGGAGATCTTGAATCCAACAAACCAGGCCTGGAAGCCTTAAGAAGATGACTGCCTGGGACTTGAACCCATGGAGGATTCTGGACTTGAGACTGGAATGGTGCTTTATGGAAACCAAATTAAACTACAAACTTAATCCTCTTCCCCTCTACAGAGACCAAGGTGGTCAAGGTGGGAGAAAGATTGTGGTGGAGTAAGTTTGTATATTTGTGATTATACTTTCTGAAGTAAATATTTCTATATAAAAACTAATCTGTTAAAGACTAAATAGAATTAGGGTACAAAGGACTCTCACACATACAGACAACACCATCAGTGTAGTCTGGAGTCTCTGGCATAGAATCTAGATATCATCCCCAAATCCCTTTAAGAGTACCAGAGAATCCTATGGGGAAGAGTAGAAATGGAACATACCAAGCCTTCAGGTGTTGTATTCCAGGGTAGTCAGTGTTACATGTATTTTTAAAGAACTTGTCATTTAAATTATTAAAAATTGATCAAGTACTAAGACCAAAATGGAAGTAGTTTACTAGCTGCATATACAAGATGAATATGCACCTATCTTGCATTTTCTCATTCCTCTTCTTATTCTAGTTTGGCCTATTCTGGTTTTAGTCTTATTCTGGTTTAGATAATCTAATAATAATTTTTAAAATATTTTTCTCTAATGCTTGACATTATTTTTAAATGTAAATAGTATTTTTTCCCAATTACAGGTAGATAGTTATCAATATTCATTTTTTTTTACAAAATTTTGAGTTTTAAATTTTTCTCCCTTCCTTCCCTCCTCCCTAATATAGTAAGCAATCTAATACAGGTTATACATCTATGTGCAAAATGATTGACATTCTTGAAGAATTTTTGTTACTTTCAGCTTTATTTCAGTCAAGACCAAGAAACTATAAAGATTCATCAAATATATGTAAGAGCTTTGGAAAATTGTATAGACTGATACTAGAAAGCATCTGCAAGGGGAAGATTTGGTTAAAGCGGGTAAATTTCAGGTCATTCCATTTAATAAAAACAATAAATTTAATGCTCTTCTACTAGAAAATATAATGCAACATGTGAACTTACATCTTTGGATAGAAACAACAATGAAAGAATTTTAGATTATTTTGATTGTTAGGACCATCTAGTTGGCTTTA
>JAJPUD010000057.1:1073102-1144749 GCA_023553655.1 Myrmecobius fasciatus
ATTTAAGTGAAATTTTAAAACATGAAATTGATTTGAACAATGTTGGGGATTTTGCAGTTAATTACTTAAAATCAAATCATGTTCTAACGCAAATATACAAAAAGTTAAAAAAGATATTTAGCATTATTGTAATCAGCAGTGCTAAAGCTGAAAGAAGTTTAGTGAATATAATTTGCATGAGGGTGAAAAATAGTTTAACCTTAAATTACATGGTCATTTTTATGATAAATTTATTGAGAAAAAAGCAGATTTTGATACAACTCAATTTATTAAGTCATAGTTTAATTGCTACTGTAGATTGGCTACAGATACAAAAGTTCAGTAACAATCAATTAACATATTCTGTGAGAATCAGATGCCTATATGGAATTTAGTATAAAGAGTATTACATAACTATTATTGTAACATTATTAAGTTGTGGATTACACATACTTTATATCAGTAAAATTTATAATAAAGTCATATATGTGTATGCTAATACTTTTTTTCCCCAGACTTTTATCAGCATACCACTGAAAGAAGCCCATTTTTCTTAAGCAATCATTCTATCCTTTCCTTATTTTTCTTGCTTCAAACATTGCATTAAAAACAAAAAGAAAAAATTATTTTGTTTTCTTCAACATTTTTTATAAATCACACATATTCAAAGAAATAAGGAAAAACTAACATGAACCAATTCAAATTGAAATAAGCAGAACCAGGGAACAATATGCATAATGGATACAACAATATAAACTGAAAAAAAAAAAACAACCTACAAAACAGTTGAAAATCAAAACAAATTTGGTACCAAAGAAGACACCTTTCTTCTCCTCCTTTGCAGAGATTGGAGAGGCGGGGGAGGGTCCATAGGTATGGAATATTGCATTGTCATGGTATATATATATATATTTCAGTTCTGTAGACTTTTGTCTTTTTCCTTTTATTTATTTTTTTTTTTAAGAGATGACTCTTTGGAAGGAGAAAGGAGTAAGGATACGTCATCATTGTTGTTGAGTTGTTTCAGTCTTGTCCAACTCTTGTAACTCTATTTTAGGTTTGGTTTTTTTTTTTTTGGCAAAGATATAGGGGCAATTTTCTTCTCCAGCTCCTTTTACAGATGAAAAATTGAAGCAAATAGGATTAAGTGATTTGCCCAAAGCCAAGAGTTAAGTTAAATTCATGAAGGATGAGTCTTCTGATTCCAATCTATCCACTAGCTGCCTAGTTGAAGGAAATCTAAGTGATGTAAAAACAAAGAATATCAATAAGAACAATTAAGTTTTTTTCAAATCTGAAAAATAAGAAATAAGTTCTTCTATCCGTCTAGAATGGCATTATTATATGGGGGAGAGGGGGAGAAAGGGGTCTAAATCTAAAGGGAAATAATAAAAAGGTGGGAAAGAAGAGGGCCTAATTGGACCAAAAACTCTAACTATATTACAAACTAGTAATCATTAAAATATGCTACTGCCTGGAAATTACATAAGGAAGAGGTAATATTATCTTTTCCTTTCCATCCTCCTGCTTAATTAATATAATCATAGAAGACCCAGAATATAATGACTAAATCTAAGATAGATATTAAGAAATTTCCTTACAAAGAGACCACACTTTGTGAATAATTCTTTAATTAATTTAAGAGGATTACAGGATTTTGATTCTTAAATGAAGACAGTGAATAGCACAAAGAAAATATCTTATGATTAGCTTAAACAATCAGTGCTATCCCTGAGGCTCATATATAAAAATAGCAAATCATTCAGTTGTTGAACATTTCCCAGATTGGAAGCTTTTTGTTGAGTTTCACTTATTCCAGAAGACAGAAGGGCAAAGAGACTTTCTTTTCTCTCCCCTCACTCACTATTTAACATTTTATCAGAGCTATTGAGACAGTAAGAGAGAATGAATACATTTGTCCCGGAGCAGACACAAACCTGCATACAGAGATAATTACTCCAGAGAGGAACAGCTTCAGGGAGCTTGACCCTCTCATAACAATGATTTCTACCCCTCTTGTTTGAGGAAGAACAAATTATATATGAAATCTCTTCCCTCAGCTAAAATTAATTTAAAAAAATTTTTAGCTTTTTATTTTCAATATATATGCATAGTTTTCAACATTCAACCTTGCAAAAATCATTGTGTTCCAAATTTTTTCTCTCCCCTTTCCCCAAACCCTCCCTTAGCAAATAATCCAACATATGTTAAACATGTACAATTCTTCTATACAAATTTACACAATTATAATGCTGTACAAGAAAAATCAGATCAAAAAGGGAAAAAATGAGAAAGAAAACAAAAATCAAGCAAATAACAACAAAAAAAGTGAAAATACTATGTTGTGATCCACATTCAGTCCCTATGGTCCTCTCTCTGGTTGCAGATAGCTCTATCACAAGTCTATTGAAATCAACCTGAATCACCTCACTGCTGAAAAGAGCAACATCCATCAGAATTGATCATCTTATAATCTTGTTGCTGTGTACAATGTTGTTTTGATTCTACTCATTTCACTTAGTATCAGTTCTTATAATTCTTTCCAGGCCTTTCTGAAATCACCCTGCTGATCGTTTCTTACTGAACAATAATATTCCACAATATTCATATACCATAACTTATTTAGCCATTCTCCAACTGATGGGAATCCACTCAATTTTCAGTTCCTTGCCACTACAAAAATGATTGCTACAAATGTTTTTGCACATGCTTATAGTTATGAATGTTATCTCTATTCTCTAATTTTTCTACATTTTATCTTTTGTATCTAAGTCATGGATTCACATAGAGCTTATTGTATCATATCATGTAAAATATGGATCTAATTCTAATTTCTCTAGATTGCTTTCAAATTTTGCTAAGTTTTGTCCAACAGAATCAATGCTAAGACCATTATTGATACTAGAAAACTGATAATGAAGCAAGCTCTCTGTGGTGGAAAGGTGATAGACTATAGGTGCTGAATTTTCAGAATAACCAATACAAGACAGACTTGGTTTTTTTGACTAAATTTATGATAAATATATCTAACACATATAGTGCTTTAAGATTTGTAAGAAAAATACATATATCATTGTACTTAATAAAATATTGGCTTCAAAGATAAAGTTTTACTTGGAAGAGAAATTGGGGGAAGAAAATGATGCAATATTGAAAGTGAAGAAAAAAAGAAAGAAAAAGAATAAAAACTAAAAATACATAGTAGAATCAAGAGGAAATCAGAAAGAGACACTGATAAGCAAAGTAGTTAATATTATCATATTAGATTTAACATATTATATATATAATATTAAAAAATTATATGTTATAAATTCATGGTTTCATATATAAATCTTTTTCCTGGTCTTATTTGGACACTAATGCTTATTATTTTCTAGTTAATAATTTTTATCAATTTATAAAATATTCTATTTTTAGAATAATTAGACATCTGAATAAAATCCCCTATTACCTTTGCATGTCACTTTTGTCATCTCCATTATGAAAAATTTTATTTATATACTCAACAACCACATGGATTCTACACCTAGCCATATGATCTACCAGATTCTCCCACACAACAATAACATTCTCCTTTCTCCTTAACCAAAGAATCTTTGCTATGCTTCTACCTCAGGCTTATGAATTTCCACACAGGTATATACATCCTGATTATATAGTACAGCTCTCTTTTCCTATTACATATTTCTTTTTAGTAAAGTATACATTTTCATTGTTACATTCCAGTAAAGAATCATATCCTGCCAAGTGTCAGGGAATCTTGTGAGATTATATTTCAAGTTCATTTTGTTACCCAGATGCTGCACGTTGGTTTTCAGACTTGGAAAAAGCCATGTGCTTTCTTTCTAGCCTTTTTTGTTGTTTTCCAGAAAGAATTCCTTTGTAGCATCCATTGCACTGTCTCTGTCTCATCCTATTCCTCAAATAAATGATGTCCATAGCCTGTGATGCTCCTTGCTTTAAAGACCTAAATCACTACAAATCATAATTCTTAAAACCTTCATATATCAGACATAAAACTCTTACTGAAGAGTTATTCCCCTGGGCTATGGGAAATGAGGCAATTGTTCCAGGTCTTGCACTTTGGGCCCTTCTTCCCATTTATTGTTAGTTTAGTAGTGACTCACTGAGGAAACGGAGACCTAAGGCAATTTTATATAAGATTAACTCATAAATCCCTCCTACAAATGAGACTGTCCCTCCCTGCATTCTATTTACATCCTTCTCAGTACAGGTTGCCATCACTCTTCTTATGATTAATTTCATCCTCAAGATTACCCTTATGATTCATTGTAACCTGATTCATCTGTATAAAAATGAAACATGGTAAGGAAGAGCCACAGAGCATGCTATCTGAGCATGCTTTAACCACATCTCTCCTTCCTCTCAGGTTTTCTAATACCCTATCTCTGTTCACAACTGGCTTGGGATCCTAACAATGGTGCAGACTAAAGGGTTTCAGCAGCATTTACCAAGATGGAAAGACTGGGGAGTACAGAAGAAGAAAGACTCTGTCTTTTATTCACAGACCCGCTTAAGTTCAGTTTTGTCATCAAATTAACTATAGCATGATGAATTTTTTTGGTAGCATCAGCTTTCAAAGCCTAAGTTAGAGATTTATGATCTTCCTTGATGTTATTTGGGCCCCACACAAAGAAAATTAGAATTTCTAGAAGAATTAAAGTAAATTAAATCACTCTGAGGAATTGTCTCACAGGGCTTTTTCTTGATTTAGTATCAGCAGAGGATAAACTCAGGAGCTACTCCTCTCTTTGTTCAAGAGAAACCTTCTTCCTCTTTAAAAGTCTTTCATTCTGGCTGGGACACTGATGCATTGTTGGTGGAGCTGTGAACGGATACAGCCATTCTGGAGAACAATTTGGAGCTATGCTCAAAAAGTTATCAAACTGTGCATACCCTTTGACCCAGCAGCATTTCTATTGGGCTTATATCCCAAAGAAATCATAAAGGAAGGAAAAGGCCCCACATGTGCAAGAATGTTTGTGGCAGCCCTTTTTGTAGTGGCTAGAAACTGGAAATTGAATAGATGCCCTTCAATTGGAGAATGGCTGAATAAATTATGGTATATGAATATTATGGAATATTATTGTTCTGTAAGAAATGACCAGCAAGATGATTTCAGAGAGGCCTGGAGAGACTTACATGAACTGATGCTGAGTGAAATGAGCAGAACCAGGAGATCATTATACACGGCAGCAACAGTACTATATGACGATCAATTCTGATGGACATGGCTCTCTTCAACGATGAAATGTTTCAAACCACCTCTAATTGTTCACTGAAGAAAGCCATATACACCCAGAGAGAGGGATGCGAAATGTGGACCACAACATAACATTCTCATACTCCTTGATTGATGTTTGCTTACATTGTGTTTCCTTTATCTGATATATCGTTTGTGTAGATAAGATTTTTCTTGCACAGCAATGATAAGTTTGGAAATATGTATACATATATTCGATTTGCCAATATTTTAACATAATTAACATGTAGTGGATATCCTGCCATCTAGGGGAGGGGTGGGGAGTTGGGGGGAAAAATTTGTAACGGAAAGCTATGTAAGGGTTATTGTTGAAGAATTACCCACACATATGTTATGCAAATAAAATTTAAAAAAAAATAAAAAAAATAAAAGTCTTTCATTCTGATATGATAAATTCCAATATAGTGAGATTTGAATAGATTGAAAGGCCTTAACAGGTCCCAAATCTCTTGCCCATCTACCAGTATTGCATGAGGTGCTTTCCTCTCCTTTCTTCCCTGAAATCCCTACCAGTTAAGTGACTAATGAACTAGGAGACAAAAATGGGAAATGTGGTCTCCATTACTCCACAGTTAAAATGCAAAAATGTTGCACGGAATAATTGAGGTGTAGCTGCCAGATTTTTTTAGTCAAGTCTTGGACTCTGAGGGGATGGAAAGCTGGACAATAAGTTAGAAGAAATCAGAAGAGAATATGGGATCTCTTAGGAGTGAATGAACAAATGTATGGTAGGACCTTAGAGCTTCCAAATCATATTAGAGATAAAAATGAGGTTCAGAATAAGTCAAATCAAATCTGAAGTTTTGCCTTTAATTCTACTTGCCATGTTTCCAGAATGACAGGGGCAGGCTAAAGTATATCCTAAGAAGAACAACTGGGAAGTTGAAAAACCTTAAAACCATGACAAATGAGGTTGTCAACACTATATAAATAATAAAAGCTAACATTTATATAATGATTTAAGATTTGCTAAGTGCTTTATGTACATGATCTCATTTGACCCCTGTAACAACCCAGTGAGTTAGTTCTATTTTAATCCTTATTTTGTGGTAGAGGAAACCAACCAAATCTTAAAAGAGATTAAGTGACTTGCCCAAAGTTACACAGCTAATAAGTGACTGAGGTAAGATTCATGCTCAGGTCATCTTAATTTTAAGTCATAGTACTCAATCAATTCTGCCACCTATATCTCAGCCACTATTGTTGGGAATGAAAAGCCTAGAGTAGAAGAGACTTATAGAGGCTATGACTTTTATTTTCAAATTTAAATTATTGTGCTTGAGCCCAATGCTATAACTAGGATCAATTAGAGAATAGATTCCAGTTCAGTGTGAGCATGACTTTCCTAACACCTGGGGTTATGCAAAAATGAAATACATTGCCTCAGACAGGAGTGAGTTCACTGACCAAGTAGAGACTAGGTCTCTACTTTGACTTTGAGGTCATTTGTTTAGCTATTCCCCAAATGAATGCAGCTGTTATCTAGGGATATAAATGCAGTGGAGAAGGGGCCAGCCATTGTTCCCAATTCACAGGAACCACTACCCACAGGGCAAGCATTCTGGACTGCTGAAGCTGCAAGAAACTGAAAGACAGACAGAAAAGTAGGGAGAAAGCAGGAGAGAGAAAAAGAAAAAAAAGAGACAAAGACAGAGAGAAGAGGAGACACAGAGAGAAACCCAGAGACAGAGAGAGATAAAGAGACAAAGACAGACAGACAGAGAGGAGAAGGAGGAGGAGGAACAGAAGAAGAAGAAGGAGGAAGAAGAGGAGGAGGAAGAAGAAGAGGAAGAAGAGAAGGAGGAGGAGGAGAAGAAGGAGGAGGAGGGAGGAAGAAAGAAAGAAGAAAACATTATCAGACATAATAAACCACCACAACCACAATCTTGATCATCATCTTTCCTCAAGCTCTGATTCCACAAGCCTTGTGAAGAGCAATGGCCCCCAAACCATCAGACCTACTTCAAGTCAGCCCCTGCAACTATCATTGAAGGGAGACTGGAGAAGGAATCCACTTTCATCATCACCACAACTAGCAACTTCTGTTCAACTATCAACAACAAACAATCATTGGAATGGCAGCATCCTTCCCATTCCAGACCACTGATTCTACTTCAAGCCCAGATTTCACAACCATCATTTGGAAAGGCAACTCTCTAGCCATCAACACAAGCCCAAGCATCTTCACCACCTGCCAATCAAATGCTATCTACAGAAAAAAGCAAGCCATCCTAGCTAAAGCAAAAATACCCGAGGGAGAAAGGAAAAATAGCATGGGTCAGACAAGTCAAGCCATCAACGTGACCACTATCTCTTCTCATCCCTCTATAGGGATGACCCAGGTTCCTGAACCCAAGAGCCTGGGGAATAGCAATGTTTTCAGAAGAGTGTCTGTAGCCATCATCTTGAGAAGAAGGTGGAGACACAGTCTGACAATTGGCTCCTGTAGGCACTATTGCTACATCTATTGAAAACCCAGAAAAAAAAAAAAAGTTTTTGTCACCAAATTCTTTGGCACTGTCAAATGGTTCAAAATCAGATATGATTTTATCGACAGAGATGACATTAAAAAAGAAGTGTTCCCATCTGATTTGCTGTTGTACCCTAAGGACCAAGAGACCTTTCCATCTGACTTTCAGCTGAAATACTAATACATGCTAATTATCTCCCCCCATTAGAATGTGAGCACCTTGAGAATGACTGGCTTTCTTTTCTCTTTGCATGCCCAGTGCTTTTCACATAGTAAGCAGTTTTTTATTCATTCATTCATGTTGTAGAAGAAACTAAGATTATTATAAATTGCAGAGGAGTGATTGATCTGTATCAACCATCATGAATTTCTGAAGTAAATAAAATTTAGGGTCAAGAAAAGATCCTGGAGAAATGACTGAAGTTTCTTCCAACTTTAGTATTTTATGAGTCTATGAAAGCTCTGAAAAGGGGGCCAGGAGGTCTGTGCTCTAACCATGAATCTTCTACACCTCTCTGAATCCCCATTTCTTCATCTATAAAGTTAGATTATATGATCTCTGAAGTCTAATCCAGTCCTCAAATTTCATTTATGTGCTAATGATGTGTCTGTAATTAAAATTAAAGTGTCTTGGGCAGGATTCTTTAATGTGCAGGAATATAATACAAAATTTGTGTGTTTAATAATTCCCAGGAACATACAATGGCATCTAAGAAATTTAACTAGTTCCAGTTTATACCAGGTTTTATTGATTATAGAGTCTAGTGACATATCCAAGATGCAGAAAGTCTAACTTGCCCAACACCTCTGAGGCAGTTCTATAAGGATGAGAATGTTTGCCAAAGTCAGACAAGGAAGGGGCTTGTAATTAAGAACAACAATTGGAGGCACTATGAATGCAAGCATTCCTGAATATCAATTAAATATGAATGGAGCCTTTGTCTTCCTGTGGGACTTCCTTAGATTTCAGTTTCAGGATCAGAGTACAGAAGAGTATACATAGAGGATATGGGTTTTCCTATCTGTTGTACCCTGGAGAATGGTTTAGTCCCAGACCCAGAATATTATGGACATTTGTGACAAATTAAAATACAATATAACCCACACTAATCTTCCCAATACACTTACCCAGGGAACAAAATCTAATAATGGAAAGAGAATTAGAGACAATTTTAAATTACATACTTTCAAATGGTCTGGCCTTTGGGCCTAGGAAACTGAACATTCATTCATACTGATGAGTCAGGACTCATATTTCTAGGAGCAAATATTATTCCTTCCATTCTATAGATGATGAAAGTGAGACTCAAATTATGTGATTCATTCAGATCTCAGTCGCAAGAGTGGGATTTGAACCTTCTCCTGCTTCTAAATCCACATTCTATCCCTATGCTACACACACCTGACCCTAAAAACCAAAATGCTATGGAGACAAGAATCTCCCATAACTCTTGCTGCAGGCCATAATTCCCAGGCCATAAAGCATATTCTCAGAGTCTCTATCTCCCTGCCCTCCTCTGTAGCTATATGCACACACAAGAAGCATGTCTTTCCAAGGAACACAAGCTCATTAGAAAGGGAAATAGTTTCACATTCACAGACTTTAGGAAATAACCAGGAGTAAATGATTTGTCCTGAAACAAAGAATTAAGTGATATGGTCTTCTTGCCCTCAAACTTGACTTGCCACATCCTGCTCCTTCTTCCCTCAAGGATATACTCTCTTCCAAAATGTTAAGTAAAAATAACTATATCATTAGTTTGAAGTTTAGTCATTAGATCATGAATGTACTGTTTCAATCCAAAGAAGAGCATGGAATTAATTCACTTGAATTTCTAAGATTATTACTAAATGCATCTTTAAAGAGGAACCTATTATGGATTGTCATAAAACATGAAAACCAGTTGAGCTAGCAAGTCAAATAAATGTATGCCCAATATTTGACCAATAAGTCAATCAACAAAGAGTTATTCAATTCTATTGCATGCTAAGAACTGTGATAGATTTGGGGGATACAAATACAATGAATGAAAAAACACTATTCAAAAGGCACTTACATTCTAAAAAGAGAGAATAAGTTTTACTGTATATATAAATATATACATACACGCATATGTACATATATACACATATTCTCTGTATGTAAATATACATATCTGTTACATATATGGAATAAATATAAAGAAAATAAATACAAAGTAGTTAAACACAAGATAACATAAGAAATAAGGTATTATCTATTAGGGAGATCAGAAAAGACTTCATGTAGAAAATAATCCTTGAAATCAGTATTGAAGGAAAAGAGAGCTTCAATGAAGTAAAGACAAAGAGGACATACAGATGAGAATTACCTGTCTGTGAGGAACAAAGAGAAGGTCAATTTGCTGTATGTCAGAATACAAAAGAGAAAGTAAGGTACAATGATTCTGGAAAGATAGGATGGAGTTACATTGTACTAACCTTTAAGGTTAGGACTTTAAAAACTAAACAAGCATTTATACTTGAAATAGAGATGCACTAGAGTTTATTGAGTCAATCATATCTGCACTTAAGAAAATCATTTTGGCAGCAATGTGGAGAATGGTATGCAGTGGGAAGAGATTTGAGGCAATGAGAGCAGTTTTATATTATATATATGTGTGTGTGTGTGTGTGTGTGTGCGTGTGTGTGTGTGTGTGTGTGTGATTGGCTGTTGTCCTTTATTCTCAAAGATGACCAAAATGATATCATATGTATCTTATATATATATATATGTATATATGATATTTATTTATTTATTTATATGATTGGTTGTCCTTTGTTCTCAAAGATGACCAAAATGATATCACTATGTTAGAATCAAGTGTGTCTTACTATAGCTGATCAGACCAAACAATCTCGGAATGCTCTTTCACAGGTCAGACACAAAATAGTCCTTATGACCATTTGGAGTAGCTTCTCTAATTTTATTCATCTCACATTTCCTTTGAATTAGCAGAATTGAATTAGCCTGTTAAGATATCCAGGATGGGAGAGAAAGAGGAAATGGGGATAACACCAAGATTATGTATCATCTAAATAAGAATACTGATGGTTTTGATAGAAATGGGAAGTCTGAAAAGAAGGGTTAGTTAAGTGGGGTGAAAGGAAGTTCTGTTTTTTTGTTTGTTTGTTTTAATAAGTTCTATTTTGGACATGTTGCATTTGAGATATCTCTAGACGTCCAGTTTGAAATATCCAATAGACAAATGATGATTTGAAATTGAAATTCAAGGTAGAGGCTGGAGCTAAATATACATAGAGATTTATTTATTCTTAAATATAGAGATTATCATTAAAACAATGACAACTGATGTGGTCACAGAAGGAATGTGTATAGACAGAGAAGAGAAGGGAACCCAGGACAAAGCCTTGGAGAAGACTCAAAATTAGGGTGTATGATGTGGATGATAATTCATGAATCATCAAGTATGACTGGGAAAGAATGACACATAGAAGGAAACAGTTAAAAGGAGAACCAAGAGAGAGTAGTGTCATGAAAACCCACAGCAGAGGAAGTATCCAGGTGGTTAGCAGTGTCAAATGCAGCATAAATCAAGGAGGGTGAAGCCTGGAAAATAGACTAATAGGTCTAATGATTAAGAGATCATTGGTAACTTTGGAGAGAGCAATTTCAATCAAGCTGGGAGTCAGACTGCAAAGAGTTGAGAAAAAAGTGAGAGAAGAAGAAATGGAGAGTAAGTCTAGACAGCTTTTTTCTAAGAGTCTGGCTAATAAATGGAAGAGATATCAAATAATAGTTTAGAGGAATGGCTGGATCTATTGAAAAATGTGTTTGTTTTTAATTACAGGGACATTTGGGCATGTATGAAAGTACTAGGGAAGGAACCAGTAGATAAGATAGAAGTTGCAGAAGAGAGCTAGAGACAGAGAAACAGAGACAGAGACAGAGAGAATGACTCAGAAAATTGGAATAGCAATCTACTGGAGAAGATTAGCTGTTATGGAATCAATAGTACACATGGTCTTCTCAGGAAAAGACTAATTCATTAATACAGAAACTGGGGGGGGGGAAGATAAGAGAATAGGAATTATATCAAGGTGGAATGAAAAGAAGAGGAAAATAGGGAGTTCTTATTGAATAGACTCAGTTTTCTCAGTGAAGTAAGAGGTAGTACGATTCTTACATAAAAAAGAAGGAAATGAATAATATAACTTTATACTGTATCTAATTGACATGGTTGTATTCTATTTCATATTCTGTAGTGTGTAATTTAAAAGGAATAGAATGGGGTTAGGGAGCACAGGACTAAGATCTGGTAAGGACTGAGTAGAAAAGTACAAAGAAGGAATGGGATTAGGAAACAATATATAAATGAATTGGCTAACTATGGGGTCAATATTGAAGAGGAAAAGAAATAAAATCAAGGAAGGGTCAATGATTTGAGAAATACTGATGGTCAAAGAATACATTTAGGAGAGACAAAGCATAAAAAGAAATGGAATAAAAGAAGGTAATAATCTGATAGAGGAATGTCATAGTCTTTAATTAAGGAAGTGTAAAACTTGTGAATAAGGGTGATACCTAGGATGTAACCATTCCTTCATGCAAATGAAGTGAAGTAAAGGCATAATCATGAGATTTAAGAAGATGAGGAATTATGAGTTAGGGAGTCTGGAGGAGAATCAAGATGGATATCAAAATTGCCTAGTATAGAAGAACAAGAAGAGAGAAAGACAGTATTAGGTATTGAACTTTTTAAAAAAGGAAAGAGAATGACCTAAGGTCTGATACTCAAGAGCCGCCATGATTTTAATTGGGTTGAAAATTTTGATACTGTGACCTTCAAAGGAAGACAGGACATTCTCCTCTAACCTTTTCTCCCTCCTCCCTTTCTTCTAAAGGAAGTTTAGTCTCTGCATTATAGTAGAGATGATTTTCTATCTTCAAGATCCAATTCTCAAGCTATCCAAAAGAGTATAATCTAAACTTGTTTTCAGTTCCCTTAAGTCTAACACAACCAGCTCAGTCCATTAGTAATAAAATTACTGTTAACTGACTTAAAACTAGCATAAGATAAAGAATGGAATTTCTATTCTTAGAGATGACTATAAAAGTAGAGAGTCATTTAATTGTCAGGATCCCCCAAAATTCAGGTCTTAGCCCATTCTCACCACCTACACATGTACTCTACTCTAATACAACATAACTTTAGTATGTTCAGCTATAATGCTTATCTTGATGACTTCCAAATCAAAAACTAAGATCTAACCCCTCAAATGAATTGCATATCCATATTTTCAGTTGCTTATAGGATCAATCCTTTCAGATTCCCACTCCATATGTTCAAACTCAATTTGTCATGTTCCCCAAGGAACTGAATCATTTCCATACCCCAAGGAATTGAATCCTTTTCATAACTTCCTAATTTCTATTAAAGAGATCATGTTCAGATCTTTGTGATAGTCTCCACTATGTAATCTTTGAAGATATCATTTCATCTTCATCACAAACCTCTACTCTGCATTAGTTCAAATGGTACAAAATTTCTAATTGATACTTCAGCCAAAGATGATCCATCTTCTTTATCTCTGACTATTTCTGAAAATTATGAACAATTCTGAATAGCTACTGATAACCTAAAATGAAGGTATTTTAAAATATAGAAAATGTTGGAATCTAGTGTATAGGCAACATTCATTAAAATTTTTGTTATTAGGACTACTTGAAGAATGAATCTTTTTGGAAAAGCAACTTTTTTTGGTAGTTAAGGGTTTACCACTTAAGCAATTCACTTTCAATTTATCAGTTTAAGCATGAATATACTTTTTTTTAATTACTCACTTTAAATAAAAACATTTCTAAAATATATTGCACCTTTTGCTTTTCCACTGACAGGAAGATATTAAAAAGAGACAGATGGTACTAAGAATTACACCATTTTTTATATCTTCATACATTAAGCATTTAACTTTTAGTACAGCAAAATACCACCTTAAAGGCTCTTCTCCAACAAAATTGTTCCCATAGTTATATCAAAATCATACAAGATATTCTGAAAGCTGTAACCACAAAGACAACTTTAAAACAGTAAGACATATGCTCACTAAAGGTGTTTACCACCATCATGGAAGAGGTCCAGCACTGAATCTGTGTTGAAGAGGGATTCCCTATTGTGGGATTCCCACAGATACTCCTATTTGTGGACTACACTATGCTAATTTAATCAAGCCCTGGGATACTGCAGAAACTCATAAAGAAGAATCATAATCATTTAAATGTTTGTCCCAACCACAATGGAAAAAAATCCAGGACATCAAGAATGCATTTGGTACAGATTATGATATGAAAATGAAATAGAGAACCTATAAACAGAGCTTGTCCCATTAGTGTTGTATATATGGGTGTATACACTCACTTATGTATATATGTACATGCATGCACAAATATATGAAATACATGCATGTATATGTATACATATAACACTAATGGATGATCTCTAAGTTCTCTATCCATTTTACATTATGATCACTATTAAATGCACTGCTTATGCTTTTATTTTTCCCCATATATATTTTGTTTTTCCATATGTATTTCCTGGTTTTCCACATATATATGCATGCATGCTAGATAGTATATCTACATTTGTATTGCATGAATTGTATATATGTATGTACTTGAATCCCCAGTGTTTAACAGTGTCTATTATGTTGTGGATAGCTAATAAATACTTAATTTGTGAATTATATATGTTGATAGATGTATGTATTTATATTTCTAGATACAAATATAGAAATATTCTGGGCATACAACAATGTTTTGCCATTTATTTGTTCATAGAGTTGTAGATTGAGCTTGAAATTTAATCAGTCAAGAGCATTTATTAGCACTTACTATATGCCAAGTTCAGTGCTGAGTGCTAGGAATGTAAAAAAAGAAAAAAAAACAGTCATAAAGGAGCCCAAACCCTAATGGGGGAAATAATAATGCAATCCCATCTAATTTGATAAACATTTATTAAGTATCTACTATGTGTCAGGCTCTGTTCTAAGCCAAAGACCTGTAAAACTGTGCATACCCTTTGATCCAGCAGGGTCAATACTGGGTCTGTATTCCAAGTCCATAAAATAGGGAAAAGAACCCATATGTGCAAAAAAAGTTTGTAGCAAGGATTGGAAATTGAGTGGAAGCTCAACTAGGAAATGGCTGAATAAGTCATGGTATATAAATGTAATGGAATATTATTGTTTTCCAAGAAACGATGAGCAGACTAATTTCAGAAAAACCTGAAAAGATTTATATGAACTGATGCTGATTAAAGTGAGCAGAACCAAGAGAATATTGTACATAGTAACAGCAAGATTATATGATGATCAACTATGATAGACTTAGCTTTTCTCGGCAATATAGCAATACAAAACAATTCCAATGTCATCTGCATCCAGAGAGAAAACTATGGAGACTGAATGCAGATCAAAGAATACTATTTTCTCCTTTTTTGTTTGTTGGTTTTTTCTTTTTCTTGGCTTTCCCCTTTTGTTCTGATTTTTCTTTCACAACATGACTAATATGGGAATTTTTTTTTAAAGGAAAAGAATTCTGGGAAGATGATGGAGTGGGTCAGTAAATTTCAAGCTCTCCAAATTTCTCCCACAAATAGAATAAATTTGCACCTCAAGGATAATATAGACTGGTAAAAATCAAGAAGAGTTGGGGCAGCACAGGGGTCCTCTAGGTACAATTAGAGAAGATCTAGAGAAAGACTAGGGCTTGGGATTAACCTAGTGAAGTGCAAACACCTCCAGGCTAGCTCCACAGAAATACCAAGTGGGGCCTCCTGGGGTAAACTGGGTTTGGATGGAGACTCAGAAGGAACCACAGAAACTTTTACCCCTTGGACCTTTTGTGGAGTAGAGTTCTGAGTCTGAATGAACCTCTGCAGGACAGGTTCAGCTGCCCTAAAGAGCCTGGCCCTGGGTGAGAAGAAACCAAGCTCTGGGAGAGCAGAGCCAATGGGGCAGGGATTCTATTAGCTGCAGACACTTACTGGAGGGTGGAGCTCTTGTTTTGGGGTTTCAGGTCAGAGGGGAGAACTGGAGTGAAGCTTCATCCCCCCCACCTACAATTGGAAGTTCTTAAACCAACACTTATTTTTAAAAAAATGAACCCGCAAAGAAAAAGAACCCCACCATAGAAAGTTACTATGGGAACAGAGAAGACCAGAGTTCATCTTCAGAGGAGGAGGATGAAGTAAAAAAAGCTTCTGCCCCAAAAGTGAAATAGCTCCTTGCCCAGAGAGAATTTATAAAAGAACTTAAGAAAAGAATTAAAAATAAAATGAGAGACATTGAGAAAAAACCAAAAAAAATAAAAACCATCCAAGAAAAACAAGATGATATGAAAAAAAGTTAACCAACTAGAAAAGGAGATTGAGAGTCTCAAAGATGAAAATAACTCTTTGAAAATTAGAATTGGGCAAGAAAAGCCAGTGAAGCTATGAGAGACCAAGAAATAACAATTATACAACAAATTACATATATACATATATATAAAACAATTATATAACAAAAATAAAAAATGAAAAAAATAGAACAGAATGTGAAAAATCATGTAAGAAAAACAACAGATCTGGAGAATAGAAAATATAAAAATAATTGGATTGCCTGAAGATTGTGACCAAAAAAATAACCTTGATATAATAATGCAAGAAATAATCCAAGAAAATTGTCTTGGAGTGATAGAACATGAGGGCAAAGTAAGAATAGAAAAAATCCACTGATCATCACCTCAATGAGATCCTTTATGGAAAACACATAGGAATATTATTGCCAAATTTTGAAACTCCCAGTTTAAAGAGAAAATTTTGCAAGAAACAAGAAAAAAAAATTCAAATATCCTGGATCTACAATTAGAATTTCACAGGATTTATCAGCAGCCACAATAAAAGATCACAGGTCCTGGAATCATATCTACCAATAACCAAAAGAACTAGGCCTGTGGCCAAAAGTATAATATTCAGCAAAATTATCTATAATATTGAATGAGAAAAAAAGGATGTTCAACAAACTTGAAGATTTTCAGGACTTTCAATCAAGCAAACCCAAAGCTAATAGAACATTTAACATATAAGAGCCAATAGCAAAGATCAATTTCAAGGAACTCAACATGGACAAAATATTTATTTTATATATTTTTTACATGGGAAATGTGTACCATATGTTTAAGACTGACGTCAACTATAGGGTAGCTCAAAAGAAGATTGGGGCAGAGTTTAGGTAAAAAAAGTAATCTTATTATACAAATGAGGTGCAGAGGAAGAACAGACATAGAGGCATTGGGGGGAGAGAGAGGTGAACAGGGAAGCAAGGGGTGAGCAAAGAAAATAAGGAAGGGATCCATGGATGGAGGAAGATTAATAACAAGGCAAGTTAAAGAGCAGAATTAAAGCAAAAAGTCAGCAGAAATAGGAAAGATGTGTGAGTATAGGCAAGGGGGAGAAGAGGTGTGTGTGTGTGTGTTTGTGTGTGTGTGTGTGTGTGTATACATTTGTATACATAAAAATATCCTTTCCTAATTATAATTTGCTCAGATTTGGGGGTGGGAGAGGATGAAAGGGGGAAAAAAGAATAAAGTAAAAAAGTGTGCAGCAGAGAACAAAAAAAACAATTTACAAAGAAGTAAAGATGGACCACTCATGAATATAATTTTTTCTACTAATATATATTCTTTTTTGAACTGGTAATTTGTTGTTATATATTTTGAATCCTCCCTGACATTCTGCTGGACACATGACAATGTTATGTTTTGTTTTATTTTATTTTGGTTTATTTTCCTTTTCTGTTTTTCTTTTTGCTTATTCTGTCTTTTTTTTTCTTTTTTTTTTTTTTTTAGTTTTTTTTAATTTTTTATTTTTTTTAGGTTTTTTTAATTATTTTTTTTATTTTAAGCTTTTTATTTGTATAACATATGTATGGGCAGCTCCCCAACCTTGATCTTTACAAAGCTTTCCAATACAAATTTTACCCCCAGTCTCCTCCCCTCCCCTAGATGGCAGGACGTCCACTACATGTTAATAATGTTGAAATGCCTGAGAAGTTATGCAAGAAAAATCCTATCTACAAGAAAAAAAAAGAATCAGAGAAAGGCAACACAATGCAAGCAAATGTCAATAGAGATCATGAAAATGTTACGTTGTGGTCCATATTTCATGTCCCTCTTTCTGGGTGTATATGGTTTTCTTCAGTCAACAACTGGAACTGGTTTGAGACAATTCTTTATTGCAGAGAGCCATGTCCATCAGAATTGATCATCATGTAATACTGTTGTTGCTGTGCATGATGATCTCCTGGTTCTGCTCGTTTCACAAAGCATCAGTTCATGCAAGTCTCTCCAGGCCTCTCTGAAATCGTCCTGCTGGTCGTTTCTTACAGAGCAATAATATTCCATAACATTCATATACCATAATTTATTCAGCCACTCTCCAATTGATGGGCATCCCTTCAGTTTCCAGTTTCTAGCCACTACAAAAAGGGCTGCCACAAACATTCTTGCACATGCTTATTCTGTCTTTTAAATAAATTTTTTTTAAAGGTAAATGATTAATGGTAGAGAGGCTACAGGAAAATAGACACATTGATACATTGATGATGGAGCAGTGAATCAGTTGAGCCTTCTCTCTTTCCCTTCCAAAATAACCTCGAATTATGCCCCCCAAATTACTAAACTGTGCATACTCTTCAGTTACCTTTTTAAGTTCCTTTTGTAACTGGCCAATTTGTTCACTGCACTCTTTTTCCACTTCACTAATTTTATTTTTTAATAAATTGGTGTCTTTTTCATATCTCTTTTGCAGAGTATCATATCCTTCTTGCAAGATACTGTATCCTTCTTGCACTGATTTCAGTTTATTTTCCCATTTATCCTCCAGCTCTCTTTTGAGGTTCTTTATGCAGTCTTCCAGAAAGGCCTTTTGAAACGGGGACCAGTGATGGTCTTTGCTGTTTTTTTCTGGATTTTTGTCTAAAGAAACCTCTGTATCTGAGGTCGTTTCTTTGCCTTGATAAAAGCTGTCTATGGTGAGAGCTCTCTTTTGCTTCTTCATCATTTTTTTTTTAGACAGAGTGGATATCTCTTTAAGGTAGGGGAAAAAAAAAAAAAAACCTCAGCTGAAGACGCTTTGCCCTGGGGCACTTTGGCGAGTTGACTTAAGGTGCTGGGCCGGTGGGGGCTAGGACTAAGTCCGAATTACTCCTTAAACAAGGCAAGTCTGCCAGAACACCTGTCCCCAATCAGGGCAGAGTATCCCGAGTGTCTCAGATGAACTCCAGGTGTTTGGAATTTGGAGTTTGGAGTTTGGAATTTCTTCCAGGATGAGCTGAGCTGAGTCCCACCCTCACTTCCGGCCTGCACAGGGATAGTCTATTTATCTCTCTGTCCGAGTCCGACTAACCTGATATGAAGTTCTCCAGAGAGCCGTGCCCAAATATTTCTGAGTTCGTTGACTTGAAGATCAGTTCAGAGGCTTATTTTATTGTTGATTTGAGAGAAGATTGGAGGAGAGGCAGAAAGTCACCTTTTCACTCCGCCATCTTGGCTCCGCCCCCCTGACTGTGCATACTCTTTTACCCAGAGATACTCCTATATCTATGCCTCAAAGAAATTAGAATTTAAAAAAAGAAGAAAAGGAGCAACATGCAAAAATATTTATGGTGGTTCTTTTTGTAGTGAAAAAGAACTAGAAACTAAAGAAGCATTAATTAGTTGAGGAAGGGCTGAACAAATTAAAATATATGAATGTAGTAGAATACTATTAGGCTATAGGAAAATTTTTTAAAAAAAAAACAGTTTCAGAGAGGCCTGGGAAAACTTGTATAAAGTAATGTGAGGTGAGCAGCTGAATCAGAAACACAGCAATATTGTATAAATATCAATATTTACATATGGCCAGTTCTGAAAGGCTTAAAAACTCTGATCAATGCAATGATTCTGGAAGAACTGATAGATTACTACCCAGAAAGAGAAACACACCTTTGAATGTCACCAATGTGAGAATTTTGTTTTGCTTGACTATGATTATATAATACAAGAATGCTATATTTCTTCTTTTCTTCCTAGTTTCCTTACTTTAATTCTTGCTTCTATTAAAAGTCTTTTCTTTCTTTTTTCAGTAGAAGAGGGAGAAGGCAGAAGAGACAAAAAGTGCTTAATACTTGAAAAATAAAAATCTATTTTTAAAAATTAGAACAGAAGCAGATAATTAAGGTGATGGAAAAATCTTTGCAGCAAGGTTCTCTGATAAAGGTTATATATATATGTATATATGGAATTGATCTAAGTATATAAGTTTGACTGTCATTCCCCCAGCAGATAAATGGCCAAAGTTATTTCTCAAATAAGAAATTCTAGACATCAATTATCATAAGAAAAATGTTTCAAACCACTAATAATTAGAGAAATGCAAATTAAAATAATCCTGAGTCTACCCTGCCTACTATATTAACAAAGGTGACAAAAAAAGGAAAGTAACAATTGGTAGCCAATTGGTAGACAGGCTGATGAAATTCAAAACAAAACAACAACAACAACAAAAGAAAAAAAAAAAAGAAAAACCAAGCACACTGATAAACTCTTGATGGAGTTGTGAATTGTTCCTGCAATTCTAAGTCATTAAAGTCACTAAATCTTGCATATCCTTTGTTCCATTAATAGCACTATTAGACATAAGCTCCAAAGAGTTCAAAGACAGATGGAAAGGATTCCCAAATACAAAAATATAAAGCGGCTCTTTGTATTTATCGCAGCAAAGAACAGGAAATAAATAGGGTGCCCATAGGAAATGCTTGAATAAATTTAGATATACAAATATATTGGATATTATTGTGACATAAGAAATGATAGTTTCAAAGAAATCTGGCAAGACTTATATGAACTGATGTAAAGTGAAGTAAGCAAGAACTAGAAGAATTTATGGAATGAGCACAACATTGCAAAGCTAAACAACTTTGAAAGGATTTAGGAACTCTAATCAATGCAATTAACTAAAAGGACTAAGATGGAGTAGACTGCCCTCTTCTGACAGAGAGGAGATGGACTTAAGGTACAGAATGAGACACATTTTTGGATATGATAAATGTGGGAATTTGTTTTGCTTGATTATGCTTGACACCAAAAAAAAATTAAATAAATTTAAAATAAATTTAAAAAAAACTTAAATAATTATTGGCCATTTGCCTTATTACATGTGTGGTACCAGAGCATCTCAAATCAAATCTGGAATGGGAAGTTCTAAACTGGCCTAATCTAGGACTTTACAAAAAATTCAAACTTCTTTTGACAACCACCCTAACTTGTCTCTGCAGTGCCTCCATGATAAGGGACATCCTAGCTTTGTTTAAGTCCCTCTTCCAAAATCAAGGCTAGCTTGTAAGCTTCATAAAGTTCAAGTGTAATTGTTCTAACCTTCAATATGACTTAGTTAAACCATTATTTTATCACAACCTGGATGCAAATCTCTTTCCACACTTGAGGGAGTTCTTGGTTTGCAAAATGCCAATGCAGCTGTTCAAGATAAAGACAAAACTTAACTAAGCACTGAAAAGCCAAATTGCAAACAGTTGAAAATTTTCTAGCCGGATCTCAAATTATGCATGAATTTCCATCCTTTGTGTTTTAACTGTTATCCTTTTCCTAGAATGCTCAATTTCTAGGAATTGTAGAGTTCATAACTTGCATAATTTTTGGAGATTTTTATATGAAGAAGGGAAGTGATATTTTTTCATATTAGCCATTTATTTATCCAGTCACTCACTACCTTGGCTGAATGAGTTGGCCAAATGGCATCCTACCAATATTCACTTCCCAGCTGCAGTTATATCGTCCACATCTGGTTTCTCCTAACATTTTCTTAGCATTACCTTGTTGGGTAGAATACTGTAATTCTTTAGTTTGGCCACACGATGGAGTAATTCCTTCGTGAAACATAGCATCAAGAACAACAAATTTAACATCTACTTTTAGAAAATTGATTGTTATTTATATTTTGAGACTAGATTATTTTTAGTTTAGCTTTGACTAATTAACCAAATTGAATCATATTTAGAAGGATCTTTTTTAATTGTACCTGTATTTAATATTGCCAAAGAACTGAAAAAACTAACAAATGAAAAAGGGATATCAATGTGAAATGTTCTCATCTGAGTATTATGTCCTCTAACCTGGTTGTTAAAATTCTCAGCACTGTCATTGGCTTTTCAGATTCCTATATACCAAATAATGGAATTCCAAATGTTAATAGAAAAATATTCAGAAACAGGGATTGAATTTTCATTTGAATATATGGCTAAAAGTCAAAAGACTTTTAGGTTGCTTCAATTAGTCAATCAAGAAGTATTTATTAAGCACCTACTATGTGCCAAACCTGAACCTTAGTTTCTCCATTTTTCAAAAAAAAGAGACAATAATACACCTATACACCTAACTCACAGGGGTTTTGTGAAAGGAGTATTTATAATACATTACCAGATGTTAATAATTACTGTCCAGCCATTCTGGAAGGAAATTTGTATCTCTGCCCAAGAAATTACCAAACATTGTATATATCTCTGACGCAGTTATGCCACTATTAGGTCTAACCCCAAACAAATCAAAGAGGGAAAAGAATTATATGCGTAAAAATATTTATGGCAATTCTTTTTCTGTTAGCCCCAAACTGGAAACTAAGAATATCTTCCTATTAGCAAATAGATAAGTAAATTGTTGAATATGAATATAATGGAATATTATAGGGTCATAAGAAATTATTAAATGGAAAATTTCAAAGGACACTGGGAAGATTTTTATGAACTAGTACAGAATGAAGTAAATAGAACCAGAAGGATAATTTATATAGTGATAATAGCATTTTAGTTAAAAGCAACTTTTAAAGTACTTTAGAACTCTGATCAATGCAATGATAAATCACAAATAAAAGAAATAAAGATGAAAAATGTGATATACCTCTTGACAGAAGTGAGGAATTTACGATTCAGAAAGAAGTACAAATTTTTCTACATGATAAATATGTAAAATTCTTTTTCTGGGACATGTAGATATGTATTAAGAATTTTTTTTTTAATTTGCTTAATGGGAAGGGGAAGACAAGGAGGGACATTTTACTTTTATAAAACTTGGAAAAAATAAAAAACAAACAAAAATATAAAATAATGTAAACTTACATCCATAATTTTTAGTTTCATTTTTCAAATCTTTTTTTCCATTTTTAACTGTGAAATGTTTGCCCCAGTCTTATATGAATATACTCTAAGAAGTATTTTCCAGAACCATTTATTCTCAAATTATTTTTTTGTGTAGTTTTCCCAACAAATAAGGATGAATTCTATATTTAGAGCTGCCCCATTGGTTTCTCCTGTCTGATGAGTTTCATGAATGAAAATACTCCTAATACGGCCTGATTATTTTAAACTCCTCAAAGGATAGACTCTTGTTTCAGGAGTTCCTATTTTACTTGCCTATTAAAATCAATCAATAAGCATTTATTAAATGCTAACTATGTGCACTAGAACATCTACTAGGTACAGGGATACAAAAACAAAATTAAACAGTGCCTGCCTTCAATAAGCTTACATTTTATCAAATAAATCTTCATCTAGGATTGAGATGCATTTTTCAATGTGATCCCAGAATCAAGCCTTTTAGAGAAAGAAAAGAATCTAGTCTTTTAGAAAATGAAAAGAGGTTTCTTGAACAGCATCAGCCCTAATTTAATTCCAAATTCAAGAATTCACAAATTCAACCTTCTATCTAAAGAATGGAAATTTCCTGAACAGCATATCTGTTAGAAAAATAAAAGAAAAATTATAATAATAAATAAGGGGTTGCTAGGTGGGGTTAGAGCACCAGCCCTCAAATCAGGAGGACCTGAGTTCAAATTTGACCTCAGACACTTAACACCTCCTAGCTATGTGACCCTGGGCAAGTCACTTAACCCCAATTGCCTCAGGCAAAAAGAAATAAGAAAAATTATTTGTAGCCGTTCTTTTTTTGTGGTGGCAAAGAATTGGAAATTGAGGGAATGTCTATTAACTGGGAAATGGGTGGACAAGTTGAGATATATATGATTATAATGGAATACTATTGTGTTATAAGAAATGAAGAGTAAGATAATGTCAGCAAAACCTGAGAAGACTTACATGAACTGATACAAAGTGAAGTAAGTCAAACCAGGAGAACATTGTACCTAGTAACAGCAATATAGTATGAAGATCAGCTGTGAATGACTAAGCTATTCTCAGAAACACAATGATACAAGAAAATTTCAAAGAATTCATGATGAAAAATCTTATCTACTTTCAGAAAAAAAAAATCAGTGTAGTCTGATTCCAGATCAAATCATACTATTTCTCATTTCATTTTTTATGGTTTTTATGTGTATTTTCTTTCACAATAGGACTAATGGAGATATGTTTTGTGTGATTACACATATATAATCTATATCAAATTGCTTGCTATCTCAAGAAGAGGAAAGAGAGGAAAAAGGGCAAAATTTTGGAACTCAAAAAAATTTTTAAATGAATTTTAAAAACTGTTTTTGCATGCAATTGGAAGGGAATGGAAGATTTATTTTTAAATAGCTTTTTATTTTTTCCAAACACATACAAAGATAGTTTTCAACATTCACCTTTGCAAAAAAACCTTATGTTCCAAATTTTTTTCCTTCCCTCCCCTTTACCCACCTGGCATAGTCAGCAAGTAATCCAAATAGATTTCATATTCATCATGTTATGCAAGAAAAATCAGATCAAAAGGAGGAAAAAATATGAGAAAGAAAAAAAAGGAAACAAATGACAATAACAACAAAAAAATGAAAATACTATGATTTGCCCACATTCAGTCTCCATAGTCTTCTCTCTGAATAGAGATGGCTCTTTCTATCACAAGTCTAATGGAGTGTCTTGAATCACCTCATTGTTGAAAAGAGCCAAGTCCATCACAATTGATCATCACATAATCTTGTTGTTTTGTACTATGTTCTCTTGATTTTACTCACTTCACTTAGCATCTGTTCGTATAAATCTTTCCAGGTTTTTCTAAAATTAACCTGCTCATCATTTCTTACAGAACAATAATATTCCATAACATTCATATACCATAACTTATTCAATCATTCCCCAACTGATGGGTATCCATTCAATTTCCAGTTCCTTGTCACTACAAAAGGGACTGCTATAAACATTTTTTGTGTATTTCTCCTTTCTTATGATCTTTTTGGGATATAGGCCCAATAGCGACACTGCTGGGTTTGGGCATAGTTCCAAATTGCTCTCCAAAATTGTTGGATTAGTTTACAACTCCATCAACAATGCATTGGTGTTCCATTTTTCCACATCCCCTCTAACATTTTTCATTATATTGAAATATTATTTTTAAAAAATAAGAAAAATGAGTCCTTATAGATGAAGGGATAGTGAAAGACTAAAGCCATGACGAGAGGCACTAAACAGCCTGGAATATGCTTTCTTTCATTGCTCTGAGTTATTTGGATCATGCAAGATTTATTGAGAAAAAAGGTTCCTTGTCTAAATGTCTCAAAATACATTCATTATGGGAGAGTCCAAAGTATAGGGTGGCTTGCGTTTATATTAAGGTGAGAGCCACAAGATTGGAAGAATGGGGCAACTGCTACTATTACTCATTTATGTATTTTCTACACTTTTCAGCTCATCTGATTCTTTTATATTTTATATTTTTTTATGGAATGAAATTGTCTATCTTTTATCCAATAGTTGCATATATTACTTTAGATATTTTTATGGGAGCTAGACATACCTTTAAACCATTGTTGTAGAAACCTAGACATGAAACATATTCCAATATTCCCCAGAATAAATTCTGGTCAAGGCCAAAAATGTGATCTTTTAAGATTGTCCTCAGGATGAGATCTGGTTCACATAAGTTCAGGGCCACAGGTTACACATAAAAATAGAAACTGAGTCTATGAGAACTTAAGTGATTTAAGTTCTCATAGCTAGTAAGCCACAAAGCTAGTATTAGAGCTAGCTTCAAGTCCTATTCTCTCTTCACTAGCTATATTAAAGAACATTGATCAGTTAGTTGATAAGTGCTGAACACATAAGAAATAGCTTCATGCTCACATAACCCCATTTCACCTGATTTCTCATGAGGCAGATGTGTATGTTTGATGCCTTTCTATTCACTTTTTTACTTTCCTCACTTGAAGTTGAGGTTTGAGCTTTTTGTCTAGTCCTCATATATTATTGACAAAGGAAAAACAGGGAAATCCCAGGAAAGAAGCTTCCTCTACCAATTAATATCCTCTAAACTTAGAATTTTATTTGAACAGTTGCCTGAAGCACTAAGGTTTTAAGGTTATTATAGACAGTATTTTCAGAAGCAAGTCTTCCTGACTAGTCTGCTGTCTCTTCAATGCACCACCCTAACTCTCACTATTCTGTTAATTAAAAATGATTTTGCTTGTCTTCTCAGTATTTAGAAGGGGTACTTATGTATATTTCTGTGTCTGTGTATATATCAGCCAGGATGGAAGATAATGGAATTTAGTGGATGGCTTATAAATCTTAAATAAGATTTCCAGAGAAATCTAAATTGTCTTCTTTTTCTCTGAATAAATTTTCCTTTAGCAAGCAAAAATATTACGAATCATTTCACTAACCATTGTTTTTTAAATAGGCGTTTGCAGCATCTTACAGTATGTAAATACAGATACAAACATACACACATACATACATACACACTGTCCTAGGACTTGGAAACCTTACCTGCTCTGAATCTCAATTTCCTAATCCTTAATCGAATGCAACTCAGCAATATTTATTAAGGCCATATTAAAAAAAAAAACCACTTATAAGCATGATTCCTTTGCTCTCAAGAAATTTACAATTTAATGTGAGATATAAAAGAGATGAGTGAGTATTTGTGGCCACCAGAGAGGCACAGACTCAATGCTGGACAGCTATAGAAGAGGGACTAATCTCAGCCTAAGGAGAAAGAAGATAATCTGAGCTGGACCTTGAAGCAAGAGCAATATTTCAATTAACAGATAAGAACAGTGTAAATAAGGAAAGACACAGAAAGGTGATAGCAGAGCTCCAGCTGTGGTTAGAACACAGAGTAAAGACAAGGAAATACTTGGGGCAGGAGAGGAGGGGAGGAAAGGATTAACCCATTTTATGGAAGAACTTTAATTCTTTGTTGAGGATTTTGGAAATGGAAAGCAGTGTGACATAGTGGATAGAGAGCTGGCCTCAAAGCCAGAAATAATTCAGGTTCATGTCTCACTTCTGATACATTATGGCTATGAGACCTTAGAAAGTCACTTAAGTCAACATCTCAGACAAAAGCCTGTAAGCAGTAAAGAAGACAACTTGCCTAGATAGAGGAAATTTCTTCACTTGGGAATTCCCTCTACCTATGAGATTAGTGATTTAATCTCTTATCTCCTCTCCCTGTAAACAATATAGAATCTAAAATGTTTCTGAGCATGTATTCTTGGTCTAAGGTACTTTTTCTCTCATTTCTTCCCAAATATAAAAATTCCATATTCATTTGTGAGGACTTAGAAAATAGGAATATTTTTACTTTTGTCCTTTTGTTTAATTTTTTTTGCGTGTTTTTTTTTCCTTTTTTCTCCCATTTACCTAACATCAATGGCAATATATGAAGGAGGAAAAAAAGTAATAAAAGGGCAACCCAAATATCCTTCTATCTCAAGGAGAAAGCTTCTTCAGAAAGAGAAACCAAGATGGAGAGCAGATGCTCATAGATTGGGTGCAACATCTGGACAGAATCTAATATTGCAATTTATCATCAGAACTCATTCCACAATGGTGAAATGTGCACGACAAAAAAAGAAACATCAGGACTTCAATTCCCATGATCTTGGAGCCCAGAAAGCATCGCTCAGTAGAAGAAAATCCCATGACTACATTTCCCAGAAGGTTGTCACAGAGAGGTGATGTCACCAGGTGAGTATTCTGGTGGGAATGTCTATTAGGAAGCAGGAAATAAGGGGACTGGGGGCGGAGGAAAGAAGCAATATAGAAAGTATTTATTGTGAGCAGAGAATGTAAATTGTGTCGCAGGCTGCAGCCAAGGAATTACAGAATGGGAAAGAGAGGGCTACCCTGTCACCCTTGAGCCTAAAAATACCAATTGAACCCTTATAATTCCACAGCTGAGCAAAAAAACTTTCTTAGCAGTTCTTCAGCATATCCCAAGAGGCTTCTGACAGTCTCCTTGAGATCTTTGGAGAAGACTTGAACTCTTAAGTTTGCATTACTGGGCTGTGCATTCAGAAGTGACTGTAACCTCCCTTAATATGCTAGGTACCTGAGGATGCTGGAATGGTGTAGTAGATGGGGAGATTATATAATAACCTCTGTGGAGCTTATAAGGGCCTTAAGAATTTTAATTTGGATGTAAAAGATGTTATCTAAACTAGAAGGGTCAAACAGGCTGGCCCGAAACCCTTCTGAGTGAGGACCCAAAGAGATTAAAACATAATTAAGAAATATTAACAAAATACATAAAAATGAGATAAAATATAAATAATGATAATATGTAATTTTCTAAGTCAATATACTGTCCACAAGGGTCTTTAGGTATTACTTAGGGGGTTTGACTTTTGGAATTTAAGACCAGTGATTTCTGCCAATTCCCTCATTTTACAAATAAGAAAACATACTTAGATAGGTTGTGCAATTCCACAGGAGTATTGAATGGTAGACTCACTATTCACACCCAGGACCTTCTATTTCTTTTTTTTCTTTCTTTCTTTCTTTTTTTTTTTTTTTTTTTTTTGCTGACTTAATTGGGGTTAAGTGATTTGCCCAGGGTCACATAGCTAGGAAGTGTTAAGTATCTGAGGTCACATTTGAACTCAGATCCTCCTGACTTCAGGGCTGATGCTCTATCCATTTTGCCACCTACCTGCCCCAGATCATCCTATTTCAAATCCACTTTTCTTTCTAGTGTGCCATAGTTCTACTACTTGATGGTCACTTGAAATTTCACTTCTTTTATTTTTTAAAATAATAGTAGCTTTTTCTTTTTCTTTTTTTTTTATTAAAGCTTTTTATTTGCAAAATTTATGCATGGGTAGTTTTTTAACATTGACCCTTGCAAAGCCTTCTGTTCCAAATTTTTCTCTCCTTTCCCCCCACCCCCACCCTTAGATGGCAGGTAGTCTAATACATGTTAATTATGTCAAAATGACAAATAGAATATATGTATACATATTTATACTATTGTTGTACAAGAAAAATCGGATCTACAAGAAAAAAAAACCTGAGAAGAAAAACAAAATGCATAGCTTTTTATTTTTCAAAATACATGCAAAAATAGTTTTCAATATCCACCCTTGCAAAACCTCCTGTTCCAATTTTTTTTTCTCCTTCCCCTTTCTTATCTTCTTCCTCTAGAAAGCAGGTAATTGAATATAGGTTAAATACATGCAATTCTTCTAAATGTATTTTCGTATTCATCATGCTGTGCAAGAAAAATCATATCAAAAGAGTGAAAAAAGCATGAGAAAGAGAAAACAACAATCAAACAACAACAAAAGTGAAAATACTATGTTGTGATCCATATTTAGTCTCCACAGTTTTCTCTTTGGATGCAAATAGTTCTTTGTTGAAAAGAGCCAAATCCATGACATTTGATTATTATATAATTTTGTTACTGTTTACCATGTTCCCTTGGTTCTGCTTATTTCACTCAATATCAGTTCATCTAATAAAATAATAATATTCTATTGCATTCATATACTATAACTTTTTCAGTCATTCCCAACTGATGGGCATCCACTCAGTTTTCAGTTCCTTGACTCTACAAAAAAAGCTGCTACAAAGTTTTATACATGCGGGTTCTTTTTCCCTTTTTATGATCTTTTTGGGATACAGATCCAGTAGACACTGTTGGATCAAAAGGTATGCACAGTTTGATAGCCCTTTGGGCATAGTTCCAAATTGCTCTCCAAAATAGTTGGATTAGTTCACAACTTTACCAACAATGTATTAATTTAAAATTTATCCCTATCTAACATTTATCACTAACTTTTCCTGTCATCTTAGCCAATCTGAGAGGTATAAAGTGGTGCCTCAGAGTTGTCTTAATTTGTATTTCTCTAATCAGTAGTGATTTAGAGCAGTTTTTCATATAACTATAAATGGCTTTAATTTCTTCTTCTGAAAATTGTCTATTCATATCCTTTGAGCATTTATCTATTGGGGAATGCCTTGTGTTCTCATAAATTTGAATCTCATAAATTTGAATTAATTCTCTATATATTTTAGAAATGAGGCCTTTATCAGAATCCTTGGATATAATTTTTTTTCCAGTTTTCTGCTTCCCTTCTAATTTTGGCTATATTGGTTTTGTTTGTGCAAAAAATTTTAAATTTAATATAATCAAATTTATCCACTTTGCATTTCATAATGTTCTCTAGTTCTTCTTTGGTCATAAAAATTCCTTCCTTCTCAGATCTGAGAGATAGACTATCCTTTGTTCTCCTAATTTGCTTATAGTAGCACCCTTTATGTCTAAATCATGAACCCATTTCAACATTATCTTGGTATAGGATATTAGGTGTTGGTCAATGCCTAGTTTCTGCCATACTATTTTCCAGTTTTCCTGGCAATTTTTATCAAATACTGAGTTCTTATCACAGAAGCTGGAGTCTTTGGGTTTATCAGACACCAGATTACCAGTCAATAACTATTGTCTTGTGAATCTAATCTATTCCACTGATCCACTACTCTATTTTTTAGTCAGTACCAAATGATTTTGATGACTGCTTCTTTATCATATAATTTTAGGCCTGGTACAGCTAAGCCATCTTCCTTTGCATTTTTTTCTATTAATTTCTTTGAAAATTCCTGAAATTTTGTTTTTCCAAATTAATTTTGTTATTATTTTTTCTAACTCTATAAAGTAATTTCTTAGTAGTTTGATTGATATGGCACTGAACAGGTATATTCATTTAGGTAGAACTGTCATTTTTATTACTTGGACTATCCATGAGTACTTCTATCCTTCCAATTGTTTGGATCTAACTTTATTTGTGTGAAAAATATTTTGTAACTGTGTCCATATAATTCCTGGCTTTGTCCTGACAGGTAGGTTCCCAAATATTATATTATCTACAGGTATTTTAAATGAGATCCTCTTTCTGTATCTTGTTGCTGGACTTTGTTGGTAACATATAGAAATGCCAATGATTTATGTGGGTTTATTTTATATTCTGCAAATTGGCCAAAGTTGTTCATTGTTTCTGATAATTTTTAGTGGATTCACCACTTCTTTTATTAAAAGTAATTATTTTTCCTAATGAAATTATGGGGTTTTATATATCAAGTATTATACAGATGTCAGCTTAGATCATGACTTGCATAATTTAATTACCTAAAACAGTACATCCTCAACCTGTCTCTCCAGTCATTTCCTCTTCTTTCATACCAAGTCCTCAAAAGTATTCTCATACTGCTAAGGTCCACATTCACAATTATCTTGCTCCCAAGCTAGATTTGAATCCACCATGGACATATACCTGAGGCTACTTTCAGATGTTCTTACACATCCCCTCACTCCAATGCATGCCCCCTTCCCCACCCCACGATTGCAATCTCTTGCTTCCCCTTTCAGCCAATTTTCAATTAAAGGAAAGAAAAAAAATCTTCTGTGACAACATCTGTGTCTCTCTTCCTCTCTCAGCCCACAATACCCCAAGCTCTCAACACCAGGGTATATGTGGAAGTAACAAAAGGTGCAGACTCATAGCTAATTTCAGTTTTATGCTGTGGTTTTTATGGGCCAATTATGGACAACAGTCTCAAGACTCTTCACACCAACTGGAAGAACTACTTCTTTTCCATCAAATGGCCACTTGCTGAGTGCTTACTCTCACTAGAAAAAGTACTTAGAGGTCTGATGAAGTGAGTTATACTTCTAGATGAGGGTACAAAATCGGAGATTTTCCCCCCAAAATTTAACATAACATTTATTACAATAGGAAGGAAAAAACCCTAATAAATATTGCTTACTAACTGGTCACTATGATTATATCACCATCAAAAAGCACTGAAGAGATCCAATTCCCAGAGAGGTATTTCCAACATCTCGGCACAAGGTGGTGCAGTGAAAAGAGTGCCAAGTCTGAAGTCAGGAAGACACCTTCTAAACAGCAAAAATGTATTTGCACTTAATTAAACATATTTTCCATGACATCTAACAAATACCATTTTTCTTTTTTCTTTCTTTTTTTTTTTTTTAATTTTTATTTTATTTGCATAACATATGTGTGGGTAATTCTTCAACAATAACCCTTACATAGCTTTCCGTTACAAATTTTTCCCCCCAACTCCCCACCCCTCCCCTAGATGGCAGGATATCCACTACATGTTAATTATGTTAAAATATTGGCAAATCGAATATATGTATACATATTTCCAAACTTATCATTGGTGTGCAAGAAAAATCTTGTCTACACAAACAATATATCAGATAAAGGAAACACAGTGTAAGCAAACATCAATCAAGGAGTATGAGAATGTTATGTTGTGGTCCACATTTCGCATCCCTCTCTCTGGGTGTATATGGCTTTCTTCAGTGAACAATTGGAGGTGGTTTGAAACATTTCATTGTTGAAGAGAGCCATGTCCATCAGAATTGATCGTCATATAGTACTGTTGTTGCCGTGTATAATGATCTCCTGGTTCTGCTCATTTCACTCAGCATCAGTTCATGTAAGTCTCTCCAGGCCTCTCTGAAATCATCTTGCTGGTCATTTCTTACAGAACAATAATATTCCATAACATTCATATACCATCAAATACCATTTTTCTATAGTATCTTCCTTCCCTTACATAGAATTGCTATGTGAATACTCTTGTGATAGCTTTTCTGCAATTTGGTGATTTACTAGAACTGCTACTTTAAGTTATTTAATATTATAGTTTATATCAGTTTATATCATTCCTGCTCATCACTGACTTAACTCCTCCTCATCTGTAAATTGAGAATAATGATATACTACCTATCTCATGTTCTTCGCATATCCAGTAGTTTCCAACTCTTCATGACTCCACTTATTTATTTACTAGATTGTCATTCTGGGCAAGTCATTTAACCCTGTTTGACTCGGTCTCCTCATCTGTCAGATGGAGAAGGAAATGTCAAATCACTCCAGTGTCTTTGTCAAGAAAATCCCAAATGGGATTATAGAGTCAGACACCATTGACTAACAACTTCTTGTTAGATCAAAAGTCAGTGTTCTTTCCCTCTACAATACATGATCCCTGAGATTTTTCATTGAAAAGCTTTTCATTGAAGGCTGACATTTGCCCACTGTGAAAGTGAAAAGACTGAAGTATAATCTATAATGCAAGAATTTCATAGACATGAAAGGGTTTGAAATAGCTACCCAAAGCACTCTGAAAGTAAACATGGAGAATATATGAACAATTGAACAATCTTACTAAATATTTGGGGCTATGAATGATGCAATGCTAAATTCTGAGTAGGTAGAATTATTCTAAAAAAATATAATCCCTACTTTCTACTGGATTTCCCTTTTTTCAAAAGCAAACTTTCTCAGTGTCTTTCTTTTACCTGAGTCTTACTGACTGCCCATTGAAAATGCTTTTTACTCATTTACTTTAATTATTAACTTGTACCATTCCTGCTCCATTGCCGTTTCTAGACTACTTGAAAGAAAAGCAAAAGCAAAATTCACACTCCAGCACCAACCCACACCCTGATAAGGATTTTGAAATAGATGAAAACCCTCAGGGATGACTCCTAAGATAAACTTCTACATTGTCTTAGGATGTTTTCTAGAGTGAGGATAGGTTTATTTATATGAAAGATAAGTGTGGCAGGAATTATATAATATAGGTTTATTTAAAGATGGGCAGTGGAGTTGTTCTTTCTATAACTATGGCTTTATACATAGCTAGACCTATTTTGTGAGTGCATTGGACTCTGACAGTATAGTTTTTGGCAATGAACTTGCACTTGTTGGGACATCACCATCATTCGTTTCCAGACCTCTCTTGGGGTCCTAGAATCTGATTGGTCCCAGAGCTCTGAAACCTATTAAAGTGCTAGTCAGTAACATATATAGGTATAGAGAATCAAGAGGCTGGGTAAAGAGAGTGTCAGGCCTGGAATCAGGAAAACTTATCTTCCTGAGTTCAAGTCTGAACTCAGACTAGCTGTGAGACCTTGGACAAATCACTTAACCCTGTTTGCCTCAGTTTCCTCATCTGTAAAATGACAGAAGAAGAAAATGGTCAACCACTCTAGTATCTTTGAAAATTCCATTTGGGGTCACGAAGAATTGGACATGACTGAACAAAATACAGAGTCAATAAACAAAAAACAGTCAATTCAATCTCAAAAGCATTTACTACTCTATGCATATTTATATATTCTGTGCAAGGCAAAATTCCTTAGTGAAGTGTTTCAAAATCAAAAGATAAACTTTTGGGCTAATAGAGGAAACTATTAGTCTTCATAATATTTAGTCTTTATAACTAGATAGTTTTGTTTATCCATAATAGATGTTTCATTATCATTAAATCTATATTTACCTTCCTTAATCCCAGTACTTATTTACTGCCATTTCTTCCAAATATTTCTCCAAGGATCAGTCCATTAAAATGGCTTTGTTATTTTTTGTTTATAATTGTGATTTCTTCAGTGTTGAAATATCTGCCACCAGCAGATTGCCAATTAATATGTTCTTTATAATTGAATGGTTCAGTATCTATGAGAGGCAGAATTAGAAACCAGATCTTGATACCAAGTCCAGTACTCCTCATTTGCTATGCTAATTCCCTAGAAACCATATATACTTAATTATTTTCAAATAAATTTTATCTTTTTTCAATCACCAAAGTATTCTCCAATATCAATTTTCTTCCTCCCTCCCAGGTTGTCATTCCATATAACAAATAATATTTTTAAAGGGGAAAAAAAAAGAAAAAGGAAAAAAAAATCAGCAAAATCGATCGACACTGAATCAATCAAAAATCTAAAAATATCTGCAATATGCTGCATGGTGGCTGCTCCCACCTCTGCAAAAAAAGGAATGGCATATATAGTTAGAAAAATAGTGTTTGGATCAATATTCCTCCATGATCATCATGGAGATGCTGATGTCCATTTCATTAGAAGAACTACTATAAATCACTTTGGAAAAAGTTCTCTTGGTGAATTCTATAAAATCTAATGTGTCTACCTTGATTTTTCTTACTATAAAGTGTTTTAGACAGCATGTTCTGAAATTCTAGACCTATTTCCCCCAAATTACCTCCTTTTCCATCAATGTTAAATCCTCATGAATTCCTTGGAGTCTTTTCAAGCTCTTTCCCGTTAGATTGTTTCTGTCACTCTATTTCAACTATCATCTTTTTCTTTACCATATTAATGAACACAATGTCAATCTGACCACCCTGTATATATCCATACAGCTGAAGTTGGGAGTAGACATAAAAGTTTACATATTTCAGTTATGTGTTAATAAGTCTGCATCTTTGTTTCTATGCTCAGAAAATGACAAATTGTTGTGTTCCAAAAGTTCATTTGAAAGTCAATTGCTTACAACTTGTATCTTCCCACATTTTTTAAGTAATGGTTAAATACCAAGGCTAGTCAGAGTCTAAAATTTCAGAACTGAAAAGGACCTTACTAATTATCTAGTCCAACCTTTTTCATTTTAAGATAGAATACTGGGACCCAAAGGGTGACACTAACTTAATTAAAACAAAAAAGTGGATAAAATAGTAAATGGGTTGTTTTTAAATTGATCTTGAATGCCATTTCTTGAAGAAATGTTGGCTTAATTAAAAAGATAAAGAGATAAGCTATAGGGATTCTGAAAGGAATTTCTAAGCATTTTCAAAGATTTTACAGATTAATAATACTAGTATTTTATTATGCCTATTTCTACATAAAAATGAAATAAACTATTTTTAAATAGCAATAAAACTGAGGACAATTCAATGGACTTTTAGATTTTAGATTTTTAATAATTAAAGTGAAAGTATACATTCTTTCTGTTGTTGCTCCTTCTTTCCTTCTGGAAAAGGACCAATGACATCAGGAAGGTGATGTCTTGACTTGCAAGTGAATTAGATTTGTGTGAGACAGAGCTGTACAAAATCATCAGCCTTGTACTTTCCTCCAAAGTCATCAGAGTTCAGTGATAAGATATGGATCAAGATCACATTTTTTCTGTTAATAAATTGTAAACCACAAAAATGGAAATAAACATACTACCAGTCACAATTCTTATAATACTTGTTATTTCCTTATTTTTTTTAATGACAAAGCTTTAGTTTGGAAATGATGTGAGCACCAAAATAAATATATCAATAGAAAAAACATTGTTATGAATTGGGATTAAAATCTAGAATAAGAGGAGGGGGTACCTTAAATCCTCCTTCCTCCCTTCCATTTAATCATGAAAGTCAACTTGGAGGTGGCAATGGCTCAGCCTTGCCTGAATTTACTGCCTTAATAGTTCTAGAGTGAGTATAATCTATGACTCTCAATTGGGGAAGAGGGTTCCCATCTTTACCAGAGAAAAAAGTGAGGGTATGTTCCTTTCCCTATTTCCAATCAAGGATTATGATTCTATAGACCACATATTATTTTGGAACATTATCTATGCCTTACTGTATTTTTATTTATTTGGCTAAACATTTCCCAATTACAGTTTTACTGGCTTGAGTGCTTTGGAGAGTATTGTAGCTTCCAAAGTGTTTGAAACTTCTGGCCTACACAAGCTCTTAGATCTTTGCTAGTTCTAAAGCTAGAATCCTATTAATACATAATTAAGTAAGCTGACCCTACTCCATGCCCCAAGCTTAGATCACACTCTTTTCTCAACTGACTTTTAGATTCCTTATTTTCCTTCAAATCTTACCTCAAGTGCTGCTTCCTTTATGTAGCTTTCCCTGAGGCTTTCAGCTATTAATTCTCCTGCTCAAAAATTCCTAAAACGTTTTATATTCTTTTGTCTTCCTTTTCCTCACCACCTTATGCTATATTAAGGCAGCTAAAAGTGGACAAGGAATAATGTCAAGCTTGGAGTCAGGGAGTCCAGAACTCAAATGTGATCTCAGATGCTTCCTATCTGTATGACTTTAGGCAAGTCATTTAACCTGAATTTGCCTTAGTTTTCTGATCCGTAAAAGGAATATAATAATAGTACCTTCCTCTCAGAGTTGTGATGAGAAACAAAAAGATAATTATAAAATGCTCAACAACAATATCTGGCACATGGTAAGAGCTATATAAATGTTCACTATCTGCATCATTATTATATTCAACTGGATAAGCATCATCCCCCTATTAGAACTCTAAGCATCCTGAGAGCAGAGTATATTTCATTTATCTTTGTCCACAGTATATAGCATAATAGATGCACATAGTCAATGTTTGCTGAATTAAGACACAGGAATGGAGAGTGATAGAGTACCTATCCCTCACTTGCCACACCTTAATAGCAACTCTGCTACAAAACTTGTCTTTCCCCCTTGTTAGAACCAATTTCTCTTGGAATTTAACCTACCAATCAATGGTGTACTCTCACCTCATGGTATTTTCCTCCTTGTTATAGTAACTCTTTTTAGAGTGCAAAACTCCTTTTAAAGTTGGCCTGTCAGCCAATAGTGTAATCCTCCTACCTCACTAACTCCTTTCTGAAATTAATCTGCTCCCTTATGAATTTAGCAGCCTAATAAATATTTACCCCATGATTTGAAAATATAAAAATAAAATGAGTTACTTAAATAGAATTAGGGTCATAGGATTTAAGAACTAAGAGGCACTTAATAAAGGGAAAAGGACCCACATGTGCAAAAATGTTTGGAGCAGTTTTTTTTTTTTTTTTTTTGTAGTGGCAAGGAACAAGGAAATGCCTATTCCCATCAGTTGGGGAATGGCTAAACAAGTATAAGGTATATATATATATGTGTGTGTGTGTGTGTGTGTGTGTGTGTGTATAATATACATATATAATATATATATGGTATAAGTAAAAATATGAAAGTAATGGAATATTATTGTTCTATAAGAAATGCTGAGCAGGCTGAATTCAGAAAAGCCTGGAAAGACTTAGATTAACTGATGCTGAGCAAAATGAGCAGAACCAGGAGATCATTATAATATAGTTAACAAGATTATGTGAAGATCAACTGTGATGGATTTAGCTCTTCTCAACAATTTCTCAAGCAATTTCAATAGATTTGGGATGGAAAATTCCAGTTAAACTCAGAGAGAGAACTATGGAGACTGAATGTGGTTCAAAACCTAGTATTTTCACTTTTTTGTTTGTTTTTCTTTCTTGTGGTTTTTTTTCTTTTGGTTTGATCTGTCTTATACAACATGACATATATGAAAATATCTCTAAAAGGATTGTACATTTTTAACCTATATCAGATTGCTTGCTGTCTTGGGGAAGGCAGAAGTAAAGGAGAGAGGGAAGAAAATTTAGAATACAAAGTTTACAAAAATGTATTTTGAAAACTATTATTACATGTATTTAGAAAAATTAAAATTAAAATACTATTTAAAAAAAAAAGAACCAAGAGGCACCTAAGAAATTAAACTTCCTCATTTTACAAGTGGGAAAACTGAGGGTCAGAGAGGTTAAGCAACTTGGCCAAGATCACAAAGTTTATGAGTAGCAGAGCCAGGAACTAAACAAAGAGCTGTGATTTCAATACTAGATCTCTTTGAGTTGCGATGTGATAAAAGGAAAAATAAGAGTATCATGTTCAAGATCTTTTTTTTTTCCAGAGGGGAAAAAAAAGATGGTGGAGAAGAGACATCAGAGTATCTAATTCCTCACATTAACTATTAGGTAGAATAGCCAGTGCTTAGTTGTTGACTGATGTAAAAGCTTAGGGGATGGGGAAGCAATAGGCAAATACAATGATGAAAAAAATTAACTGGTATGGGCAATTAGTCAATAAACATTTATTAAGCACTATAAGCTCATACTAGGAACTGTACTAAGGGCATCTGCCTGGCGTGGTCCATTTGTAGCAGAAGTATGATGTCCTTTGGTGATGTGCAGAGACAGAGAAGTCACCTCAAATGTTCATAGGGACTATTTGTGTCCAACCTATAGCAGAGTATTCTGGCCTTGTATTAGTCTGATCAGCCACAGTTAGACATACTCTAAGTCAACTCTAACGCAATGATGTCACTTTGGTCCCCTTTGAAAATAGGACAACAACCATTTTACTTGTTTCTTGTTTACTTGTTCTTCATCACTAGATTGGATTCAATGGTGGGGGTAGTGCCGTGACATAAACACAAAAGGCATTAATAAACCATATTTTATATAAAAATCCATATTTTCCAAGCATGTAGTACTTCCTTTACACATTCCACCATGAGTCTACAATTGAAAGGATTTCATATAAGAGCAACACAAACTCTGCAGCTTGCATATGAATTGATATAAACAAAATTATTAGGTGGGAACAAGCAAAGACTGGGCTCTTGGTAGTTCTGCAGATTCTTATAGAGGAATGTTGCCAAGGAGAAACAAAACAAGTTTTCCTTTTGAGAACTTGTGAGTCACTTCCTTTCTATGAGTAGCACTGCCAGGCTCTTAGATTCCCTCCCCTTGGCTCTGGGTCTTTGCTTATCAAAGATCTGATCATTGGATCATTTGTGTGTGTTCAGGTAGAAGTATCTCCACTTTTTCTTTTTTTTTTTTACAGGTTTTTCTTCTAACCTTTTGCACTCTCTTCATTCAATAACAACAAAAGCTCATTAAGAAGATATTTCTCAACAGCTTTTTGTTTTTTGCTTTGTTGATGTGCTTATGATTCGTTTTACTGACTATTTTTCCCTCTTTTAAAAAAATATTTGTTATAAACAATGGCTCTCTGGGAGGAAAAGGGGCAGAGATATCATGATAAATCTATGTTTTTTTTTAAACAAAAGACATCAATAAAAATCTATTTTTAAAAGAGAATTTACCATGCCAAATTATGCCACTCTTTTGTTAAAACATTTTCAGGGGTAGTTCAGTCAGTGGCTTACAAACTAAAGTTCAAAGTGCTTTTGTCCAAAATTTAAGGTCCTCTGTAATCTAGGACCACCCAACTTTTCTAGTTTATTTTAAATGATTCCTTTTTGTGCACTCTTTATAGTCAAAATCAGGTTCTTCCTCTGACCTCAAACCAATCTTTAATATCCTGCTCTTGCTGATACTCTGACTATCCATGAAACGTCTTCCCTCCCCCTCATCATTCGTTAAATGGCATCTTTTAAAGTCTAACTAAAAGCTTCCATGAAGGCTTGAACAATATTCCATTGGCTTAACATTTCTTTCTTAGACTTCACAAAGAACATCATTTTGTATTTCTCTCATGCATTTATATGATTATACATTTAAATTATATTTATAATGTGTTTTATTAGAGCATAAGCCCCAGGAACAGAGACCATCTTTTACCTAAACTATATTTCTCTTCCAGTGCCCAGTGAATTTCTTTATACAATAAACAGAGGAACTTCCTTTGATCATTTCTGGCTAGAGTACAACCCATGGAGCAATCTAGCAGTTAGTTCCCTACTCTAGAATTTTATATGACATTCTTTCTCTGAAACTTCCTGTGAGGAGTAGGACAAAGGCACTCCCAACAGAATTAGGCATTGCCTTATATTCAATCCAGTGAACAAGATACTCCATTTCTTGGTTTAGGACATTTTCTCTAACCATCCCCCATGCCTGAAATGCTGTCCTCCTCATCTTTGCCTCCTGGCTTCCATGGTTTCCCTCAGATCACAACTAAAATCAAACTTTCTGTAGAAAGCTTTTCCCTATGAGCTCCTAGAGGACAGGGAACTGTCTTGTCTTTCTTTGTATGGCATATAATATGTAATTAATAAATGCTAATTGACTAATGTCATGGTCACTATAGCAAGAGCTCATTCTGGTAAACCTAATTTATAATCTCAGATTTCTGGTTACTTCTTCTATTTTAGTGCCTAAAAAGCTATATCAAAAATGGACTTTCTAAGAATGGCCACTGGTCTTCAAGAGCTCCCGAGTTCCCTCATTTGGAGCAGGCAACACTGTGGAAAATGTTCCTTGAAGCTTATTATTCAGTCGTTTCAGTCATATCCAACCCTTCATAACAGCATTTGGGATTTTCTTGGCAAGTATACTGGAGGGTTTGCCATTTCCTTCTCTGGCTCATTTCACAGATGTAGAATGAGGAAAACAGGGTAAAATGGCTCACTCAGGGTCACACAGCTAGTAAGTGTTAAGTGTCTGAGACCACATTTGAACTCAGGTCCTCCTGACTTCAGGGCTGGTGCTCTATCCACTGCACCACCTAGCTGCCCCGACTGTAAATTTTCAACATGAGCATCTCCACTTAAGAAATCAGCAAATGCCAAAAATCAAAGTTTGATTTATTATTTTGTTGATTGTATAAGTTTGAAATAATTATAGAAAAATGTTAATAATTCAGATTAAATTTAAAAGTGTCATGTATACATTTTTTTCCAGAGAACCAATTATTAAATATGAACCAGCACACCCCTGCAATGTTCCTCTTTGGAGAGGATCAAATATTTGTAAAGCCACTTAGCAATGTCTAGCACATTGTAAGAATTTATAAAATGTATAGTTCTCTTTTCCTCCCTTTAGTGGCCACCCTTCAGAACTGAATATGGTCTTTGTGTGTGGGTCCAAGACTAGTGGCCCTTGTAAAGGGAGAGAACAAGCATTCCATCTCCATTCCAGATTTCATAGCTATTCTGTTTAGTTACACAGACATCTTGGCATGTGAGAAGAATTTCTTTTTTTTTTTATTTATTAATACTTTTTATTTGCAAAACATATGTATGGGTAATTCTTCAACATTAACCCTTACAAAGCTTTCCGTTACAAATTTCCCCCCCTACTCCCCACCCCTCCCCTAGATAGCAGGATATCCACTACATGATAATTAAGTTAGAATACTTAGGAAATCGAATATATGTATAGTTATTGCATCATTTTTTTGTGCAGGAGAAATCGTATCTACAAGAAAGAATAATCCTATTAAGAAAATACAATGCAAGCAAACCTCAATAGAGAACATGAAAATGTTATGTTGTGGTCCACATTTCACATCCCTCTCTCTAGGTGTATATGGCTCTCTTCACCGAGCAATTAGAACTGGTTTGAAGCATTTCATTGTTGAAGTGAGTCGTGTCCATTAGAACTGATCCTCATATAGTATTGTTGTTGCCATGTATAATGATCTCCTGGTTCTGCTCATTTCACTGAGCATCAGTTCATGCAAGTCTCTCCAGGCCTCTCTGAAATCCTCCTGCTGGTTGTTTCTCACAGAACAATAATATTCCATAGCATTCATATGCCATAATTTATTCAGCCACTCTCCAATTAATGGGCATCCCTTCAGTTTCCAGTTTCTAGCCACTACAAAAAGGGCTGCCACAAACATTCTTGCACATGTGGGGCCCTTTCCTTCTTTTATGATTTCTTTGGGATATAAGCCCAATAAAAACACTGCTGGGTCAAAGGGTATGCACAGTTTGATATATGTGAGGAGAATTTCAATCCAGTAAGAAGCCCTGGATTAAATTTCAGCTCTTTTACTTACTACCTATAGATTTAAGAAAATCACTTAATCCCTGAGTCTTTTATCTAATTTATAAAATGAGAGAATTTAGACAGATGGTTGATTTTTAGGTCCCTTGCAATTCTAACTAACCTCTAACAACTATGAATCTATAAAGGGAATTTCAAAGCACCTTCACAGTATTTGTCAGTCATCTTCTTATCTTTACTCAGGCAGCTCCTACCCTAGTTCAGGATTAATCCTCTCCTAACTAAAAGTCACCCATTTGGTCTCTTAGTTTCTAATACCTCCTTCCTCTAGTCTATCTTCTATATTGCTTCCAAATTAAAATTCCTAAAAAAAATTCCGTGATCAAAAATCTTTCATGGCCTCAAGGTTAAAGTACAAATTCCTCTGTCTGGATTCCTCCAGAAAGTACAAATCTTTCCAGACTTGTTAATTATTATTTTACTTCACACATTCCATATTTTAGCTAAACTGGTATAATAACTATTTCTTGAACTCCAGAACCTCTCCAAGTTTTTGTGCAGGTTATCCCATTCCTGGAATGCACTACCTCCATATTTCTGCTCCTTAAAATCCCAAGCTTTTTTTTTTAAGGTTCAACTCAGATGTTTTCTCCTATTTGAAGCCTTTCTTGAAGTACTTCCTGTCCAAGTGTTGATTTATTTCTCTACAGGAAGAGAAGCTAAAGCAATGAACAAAATTTTGCAACTTGGGGTCCATGTATAGATTTCAGAACATCAATGAACCTCGATGGGAAAAAATTATACTTTTATTTTCACTAATCTCTAACTGAAATTTAGTGTTTCCTTATGAATATAGACAATAAAACATTCTGAGAATGGGTCCATAGGTTTCATCAGACTGTCAAAGGGGTCACTGACACACAAAAAGCCATGATCCCCTGCACAAGAGGAATGGCTCTCTACACTCCAGATTGTTAAGGAAAATTTTTAAGTCATCCTTAAAGAAATGGCAGTGGGGCTTCAATGATTAAGGAAAAGTGGAGTTGCGGTAGAGGAGAAAGAGATTTGGCCCTTGTCAGGAATCTGGAGAAAGGAAGAATGTCATACAGAGTAGTAAGAAAAGAAAAGGACAGCTAATAGAACAACAATGACAACATCAGTAAAAGGAGAGATAAATACTTGGAACTTTAAAAAAAGTAAGGCTCTTTCTGAAGAGGACAGACCTGGATGTTCTGAGGAAGAACAACTCTTGTGAAGCAATTTGGAAGAGTGGAAAGGACCCTGACTTTTGGATTTAGTAAGCCATAGAAGAGAAGTTGAGTTCAAATCCTGGCTCTGCCGCTTATGGCCTTTGTGAGTTTGGTTAAATTATTTAATTTCTCTGGGGCTCAGTTTTCTTCATCTATAAAATGAGGGGGTTTAACAATGCAACCTCCAAAGCTCCTCCAGTTCAAAATCTATGGTCCCCCAAAGAATAAGCCTATATCAATGGGGGAGCTATTGCTACCATATGAAAAACCATCTAGGATAATTAGAGAAAGAAGAGATAAGCACTGATGATTGGTGATTCCATGCTCAAGTATTCTAAAGCAGCTCCTGACTGACCTGCCAACAATAGAGAACCCTCTAGTCTTCCCATGGCATGTATCCAAGAGAAAACAGAACTTCCCAAAATATTTCAAAACAGGTAACTACTATCCACTTCTGATGAGTCATATGGATATAAATGACACTGCTAGAAGGAGATTATACCAAGAAAATAAAGACACAGACTACGGTTGCATCTTCCTACTGTTATCCACTGAAGGAAAGCAAGAAGAGTAGAAAAAGTTGATTTTGAAAGGGAACATTTGGCTAAGAAGGTGGAATTAAAAAAAAAAAAAAAGGTTATGGGCCACAGCTTCAGATAGAGGGATGATGGACTCTAGAGCAGGAATACACCTAACAAAGACAGATAGAAATGCCTTACAAATTGAATCAAAGAGGACTTAAACTAAAATGGATAAGGGAGGCAGAAAACAATCTCTCTAATTCCACCAAGCTATATTATATAGCAAGCAGCTACAATGAAGGAATAGTGGTTGAGATACCTAAAATTTCAAAGGTGTCAAAATTAAAGAAAGGAGATGGTAGCAAAAATCCATATGCTTAAATATAAATATGTACCAAGTTTAGACAATAAACTGGAAAAATTGGAAGGCCCAATGAAAAGAGACAAATCTGACCTCAAATATATCACTGAGAATTAGACGGATAAAACATACACCTGGAACACAGCTCTAAATAACTATACCTTATTCAAAAGCAAGAAAGTAGGTAAGAGGGAGAGGGAAGAAAGGTGACATTTTATGTTAAGAAAGTATACTTATGAGAGAAAACTGGGAAAGAGTATGGAAGAATGGTGAAGAATATTTGGATAAAAATCAGTGGAAGGAGAAACAAGTGAAAGGGGAAAAGTAAATAGTATAGGAAACAGGTTACAGTTGTGGCCGGATGTATGAAATTAAAGTGAGACTTGAATTATCCACTATCTGCTGGTTCTCTTCTCTCTGATAAAATCTGCTTATTCCCCTCTTCAGAGCTTGGTACAAGCTCTGTAGCTCTTTGTGATGATGTTGGGTTTAATCAATGGTTTCCCTTCCAAAGACAGAAGGAATAGTCTCCACTTATCTAATGACCAACAAATCCCAAAACAACCTTCTCCTGCCTCCTTTCAATGCATCACGTATTCTAAGATTTCTTAGGTTTTGTTTTTTTTTTTTTTTAGGAGCATTTTGTAATTGAAATAAGCTTGTGCTTTAGTAGATTGATTGATACCCAGATACCTTCTATATGTTATTAGTTAGAATTGGATTTCCTTTTTTATTATTTTCACTTGAATTTTTTTTTGGTAGAAATGTTAATTTTTAAAGGCTTATTTTATAGCTTGAAACTTTACTGAAACGATTACCTCAATTATTTTGAGATCTTTGCACATATTTTTGGACTTTCTAAGGAAACCCCCATATTATCAGCAAATAGGAATAGTTTTAGCTCTTCTTTATCTCATTGTATGTCTTTAATTTATCTTATCTTATTGCTTTTGCTCTCATTTTCAGAAGTACATAAAATAATAAATTTTGGTAGATATCCTTGCTTTATTCTTGCATTTTATAGTTGTAATTTTAAATGGACTTTCTCTCGGCTGTGTTTTATTATTATTATTATTATTATTATTATTATAAAAACTGCTGTTTTACATGAATTTGTATTATATCTTGTAAGGATGTTAAAGATATCATTTCAATTAGCTTTTTAGCTTACTTTTTTATTTGTCTTTTTAATTAAAGTTTTTTTTATTTTCAAAACATATTCATGGATAATTTTTCTCCCTTCCCCTAGATAGCAAGTAATCCAAAATATGTTAAACATATTAAAATATATGTTAAATCCAATATATATAAGTATTTATACAATAATCTTGCCACACAAGAAAAAATCAGATCAAAAAGGAAAAAAAATGAGAAAGAAAAGAAAATGCAAGCAAACAACAACAAAAAGAGTGAAAATGCTATGTTGTGATCCACACAGTTCTCAAAGACCTCTCTCTGGGTATAGGTGGCTCTTTTCACAAGATGACTGTAACTGGCCTCAATCATCTCATTGTTGGAAAAATCACATCATCTTGTTGTTGCCATGTACAATGTTTTCCTAGTTCTGCTGATTTCACTTAGCATCAGTTCATGCAAGTCTCTCCAGGTCTCTCTGAAATCATCCTACTGATCATTTCTTACAGAACAATAATATTCCATAACATTCATATACTATAATTTATTCAGCCATTCTCCAATTGATGGACACCCATTCAGTTTCCAGTTCTAGCCACCACAAAAAGGGTTGCCACAAACATTTTTGCACATGTGGGTCCCTTTCCTTCCTTCAAGATCTCTTTGGGATCTACGCCCAATAGAAACTGCTGGGTCAAAGGGTATGCACAATTTGATAACTTTTTGAGCGTAGTTCCAAATTGCTCTCCAGAATGATTGGATCCATTCACAGTTCAACCAACAATGTATTAATGTCCCAGTTTTCCCACATCCTCTCCAACATTTGTAATTATCTTTTCCTGTCATCTTAGCCAATCTGACAGGTGTGTAGTGGTATCTCAGAGTTGTCTTAATTTGCATTTCTCTGATCAATAGTGATTTAGAGCACCTTTTCATATGACTAGAAATCGTTTTAATTTCTTCATCTAAAAATTGTCTGTTATGCTTTGACCATTTATCAATGAATTCTTGTAAATTTGAGTCAATTCTGTACATAGTTTAGAAATGAGGTCTTTATCAGAATCTTTAATGTAAAAATGTTTTCCCAATTTATTACTTCCCTTCTAATCTTGTCTTTACTAGTTTTGTTTGCACAAAACCTTTTTAACTTAATATAATCAAAACCATCTATTTGGTGTTCAATGAGTTCCAGTTCTTCTTTGGCCACAAATTCCTTCCTTCTCCACAGATCTGAGAGATAAGCTATTCTATGTTGTTCTTTACTTATAACATCACTCTTTATGTCTAAATCATGGACCCATTTCGACCTTATCTTGGTATATGGTGTTAGGTGTGAATCAGTGCCTAGTTTCTACCATACTAGTTTCCAATTTTCCCAGAAGTTTTTGTCAAATACTGAGTTCTTATCCCCAAAGCTGGGGTCTTTGGGTTTGTCAAACACCAGATTGCTATAGTTATTGCCTAGTTTGTCCTGTGATCCTATCCTGTTCCACTGATCAATTACTCTATTTCTTAGCCAGTACCAAATGGTTTTGATGACTGCTCTTTATAATATAGTTTTAAATCTGGCACAGCTAGACCACCTTCATCAGCAGTTTTTTTCCCCCATTAATTTCCTTGAAATTCTTGATGTATTTTTCTTTCAGATAAACTTTATTATTTTTTCTAGATCTGTAAAAGTTTCTTTGGAGTTTGGTATGGCACTAAATAAGTAGATTAATTTAGGTAGTATTGTCATTTTTATTATATTCATTAGGCCTACCAATGAGCACTTGATAATTTTCCAACTTATTAGATCTAACTTTATTTGTGTGAAAAGTATTTTGTAGTTGTGTTCATATAGTTCTTGACTTTCCCTTGGCAGATAGATTCCCAAATATTTTATACTACTGACAGTTATTTTAAATGAAATTTCTCTTTGTATTTCTTGCTGCTGGATTTTGTTGATAATATATAAAAATGCTGATGATTTGTATGGATTTATTTTGTATCCTGCAGCTTTGCTAAAGTTGTGAATTGTTTCTAGTAGTTTTTAGTTGATTCTCTAGGGTTCTCTTAGATTACCATCATATCTGCAAAGAGTGATAATTTGGTTTCCTCATTACCTACTCTAATTCCTTTAATCTCTTTTTCTTTTCTTATTGCCAAAGCTAACATTTCTAATACAATATTGAATAGTAATGGTGATAGTGGGGAACCTTGTTTCATTCCTCATCTTATTGGGAATGGTTCTAGTTTGTCCCCATTATATATGATGTTTACTGATGGCTTTAAATAGATGCTACTGATCATTTTAAGGAGAAGCCCATTTATTCCTATATGCTCTAGTTTTTTTAATAAGAATGGGTGTTGGATTTTATCAAATGCCTTTTTCAAGATAATCATATGGATTTTGTTAGCGTGATTATTGATATAGTTAATTATGCTACTAGTTTTCCTAATATTGGACCATCCCTGCATTTTGGTCATATTGTATTATCCTATTTGGTCATAGTGTGTTATCTTGGGGATGACTTTCTGTAATCTCTTTGCTAATATTTTATTTAATATTTTTGCATCAATATTCATTAGGGAAATTGGTCTATAATTTTCTTTCTCTGGTTTAGGTATCAGTACTATATCTGTTTCATAAAAGGAATTTGGTAGGAGTTCTTTCCCTGATTTTACTTAAGATTCTAGCTTATCTCCATTATAGATAACTATAATTCTTGATTTTAGATATATATTTTTTATCATTTAAGGAAAGGTTCATTTATTCTTACATTTTCTAGTCATTTTTTTCTTTTGTAATAGAAATAGGTATTGTATTTTGTCATAAATCTTTTCTGCATATATTGATAATCATATTTTTGTTATTAATATGGTTAATTAATTTTATAGCCTTCCTAATATTAAACTAGATCTGAATTCCTGGTATAAACCCAGTCTAGTCATAATGTATAATCTTTATGATTTAGTAGGATACCTTCTTTTGCTATATTTGAAAACAATTTATTTAATATTAGAATTAATTTTTCCTTAAGTGTTTGATAGAATTCTCTTGTGAATCTATCTGATCCTGAAGTAGTTTTTTATTTCATTTCTGGCTTATTCAGTTTATTTTCCTAAAATTGGGTTCTTTAAATTTTCTATTTTGTTCTATCATTTCTATTTTGTTCCATTAAGCTGGCATCTAACTGGGCAAAATATTTTCTAATAAGTATCTTATTCATTTGTTGAAAGTTCTTTGTAATCTTTTAAGCTTATAATTTGGCTTTTCTCTTTTTAAAATCAAATTAACTAATAATCTAATTTATTGGCTTATTTTTTAAAATCCTTTTATTAATTCAACTTTTATCTTAAATTTTATTAATCTCTTGATTTTCAGGATTTCTATTTGTTTAATTGGATTTAAAATTTTTCTGATTTTCTAGTATTTTTGCTGCATTTCCAACTCACTGATCTGTTTTCTTTTTGTGCTATTACAAGTATGTAGAAATGTAAATTTTCCTGTAAGGACTGCTTTGGCAACATTGAAAAATTTTTGCTATGTTGTCTCATTGTTGACATCTTTTTTATCTTATTTTTTTAATAACAGCTTTTTATTTTCAAAATACATGCAAATATAGTTTTCAATATCCATCCTTCCAAAACCTTGTGTTCCAAATATTTCTCCTTCCCTTCCCTCACCCCACCTTCCCTAAATAGCAAGTAATCCAATATAGGTTAAACGTGCAATTCTTCTAGACATATTTCCACAATTTATCATGCTGCACAAGAAAAATCAGATCAAAAAAGGGAAAAAAACAAGAAAGAAAAAAAAGGAAACCAAACAAAAAAGTTGAAAATACTATGATGTGATCTACATTCAGTCCCCATAGTCATTTTTCTAGATGCATATGGTTCTCTCCATTACAAGTCTATTGGAATTGGCCTGAATCACATCAATGCTGAAAAAAGCCAAGTCCAAAACAGTTGCTTTTCCCATTGTCTTATTGTTGCTGTGTACAATTCTCATCCACTGATTGGAAATGGGAGGTGAGGTTAAAGAAGAGACTCTGAAGATGGTAGTACCATTATCAGAAATAGAGAGTAAGATGCTAAGTTGAATTTGGAATACTTGCTATAGTTAAGGACAAACTTGGGCTGTGTCTATAAAGATCTGTGGTATACATTCCTATGTTTCTTTGTGAAGTGATTTTCATGTGTTAACAGGCACCTGCTATTCTCTAAGCTTTAATCCCCAAGAAAAAAAATGTAGATGGCCTTTTGTTGATAGATAGATACAAGACAGACAGACAGATAAGTAGATAGACAGATATTTCCCCACATAATCTGACTCATCCAACCAGAACAGATTTGATTATTCAACATATATTTATTGAATATGTTCATTGAACATGAACATAGCAAGAGAATCTCCAAGACTCTATGAAGGATAAATAAAGCCATCTCTTTCTTCAAGGATCCTCGATCTACCAAGGGCGATAAGACAATAATTTAGTATTATATAATACTAATTAAACAATAACTATAGTATTATAGACAATTAGACAATAGTAGTATTATTATCTAATAGATATTAGACAATTATACTTTAGACAATTATTATACAATAGACAATAATAATAATATGAGATTAGAAATGTCTCACAATTAGAAAAATGGGGAAAGTCAAGATCACAAATTTAGATTTGAGTGTTATCTATGTAGAATCATAACAGAAGCTTTAGTGGATCCGAACTAAGATAGTGGTTGTATGAGAATAAAGAAAGTATTGGCTACAAAAGATGTTATGTAGAAAAACATTTAAGAACGATAAGCATTTGGTAGGATATATGAAGTTAGTGAGAATAAGGAGTTAAAATGGCATTAAGTTTGCAAACTAGAAATCTAGAAGAATGGTGCCCGATTTTACAGAAACTGGAAAGTTTGGGTAAATGGTAGGGTAAGAAGGAGGAAAGGTACTTTGCGTATGTTCAGTTTGAGGTGTCTCCAGGATATCAAGTTTGAATTATTTTATAAGGGGACCAAAGCTCAGGGCATATAGGATATTTGAGCTAGATATTTAAATCTAGGAGCAATGGAGCAGATAGGCATTAGAACTAAGGTAGGAAACACCAGTGTGATGTCCTAGAAGTCAAGCTCCAAGAGGCACTAATTAAAAGTGTTAAACACAACAAAAAAGGTCAAGGAGCTTAAAACTGGAGAAAAGACAAAGGATTTGATAACTTAAAAGTCACTGATGAACTATGAAAGATTCCAAGGTATTAGAAGGTAGAATTATAGAATAGTGTTTTGAACATCTGAACTATGAAAGAAAAGCATTCAAAAGAATAACAAAAATCAACAGCCTTATCAGTGACTTCTTGCATTGCCTTGGAAAAGGCAGTGAATTTCTTTGAACCTGAGTTTTCTCATCTATTAAAAAGGGATTCAAATGAACGAAATGCAACAAGCATTCATTAAGCATATTTCATATACTGGTGCTCCTAGGTGCTAGGGATAATAGAAGTGGGGGGAAAACAGTCTGCTCTCTTACGGCAAAGAGAGTTGATATCCTCACCACGAGCAGCTGCCAACTAGTTAATTATCTTTAATGGGCAACTAAATTTAAGAGCCCTGGCACATGCAATGGCCTTCCCCACACCACCAGCCCTGATTTAAGCTTGGCTCCCAGAGCCATCATCCCAAGGAAACAAGTCTTGTGGAGATCAGCCTCTCAAAGGCAATTGTCTTTGAGATTGCTGAAGTATCCCCTGAAAAGGACACAGAAAAGAAATTTCTTACCACACCAGTCCCTGGCCTGTCAAATAGTTCAGTTACAAAAAGACATAAGGTTTTATTAGTGGAAGTGACACTATATATTTTAATCTGTGTTGCAGTTGAAGAACTACTGGGTCTTTCCACCTGACTTGCAATTGAATTTTGCTATGTGCTTTCTCCCCTTAGTATGTAAGCTTCATAAGATCAGAGACTCACTTTTCCCAGCACTTAGCAGTTCATTGTATATAGTAAGCTCAATGTTTTTTCATTCATTCATTAACTCATTGAATTTACATTCTACTGAGAAGAGCTCAAATGATTGTGAAATCGAATAATTGATCTGAGTAACTAACATTTATATAATGCTTTAAAGATCAAAAAAGATTTTATATAAACTATATAATCTGATTCTCACAACAATCCTGTAAAATACTATAACTATTATTATTTCTATATAAAAGATGTAATTTGAGAATATCCCATAGTGCTACAACTAATGCAAAGTAGGCTTTAAATCAAGACTCCTTATGACTCCAAGTAGAGTAGTTTTTTAATTATGCTAAATTGGTATGATACATTCAAAGTATTATAATCTTTACTCTTGGGACACCTCATGTTCATTCCTGTCAATTTTTATCACATGAATAATGACGATTATTTTGGTTAATAGTGACTTCTAGATACACAAATATTGATTCTTGGAATCGATGAAAATTAAAGGATTATAAGAAATCTAACTACCCAAAACACTATTATTTGGACGCAAGAGGCAGTATGGTATAATGGTGAGCAGTCAGAAAGAACTGGCTTCAAGTCCTACCTCTGACAACATACTAGCAATAACACGAGCTACTGCCCAGTAGTGGATCTGTATGTGAATGAAATCACAAGTCCGGGCAGCAACAAAACCCCAAAACTATTCCTTTGTCGGTACACTCATAGTCATACCTCCTCTTTTCTACGTGTCACGCCTTTCTATCCAAGGCTGAGATTCGGTAATAAACAGCTCAAATGACTAAGGTACGATAAGCTGTCAGATAAAAATAACCAGGATTGCTTCTGCGCCCAGGGGAGAAATGAGCCCAGGAGTGACTGACTAAGGCCCATTTTATTCTATCTTTGAAAATCTACTAAGCTCCAACAAGTGAGCAATCATTAAATAACTACTGAGTACAAAGCAAGGTATGAAAAGTACTCAGGAGGGAGGGAGAAGAAGGAGTAGCCGGCCCCCGAGTCCCCGCTTTTGCTCCGCCCTCCCTCTGGTCATCAGAGCGCGCGTGCGCCCTTGCTCTCTCCCCTCGGACTCTTCCTACCCAACCTGAGAGGACCAGGACTCAGCCCCGCCTCCTGAACCCGGCCCGGCATTCCCATGCAGGAATGGGTTGTTGACATCACGACGTACTGCGAGTGACGTAGAAGGAAGTGCCTGCTGAATGGGGCGGGACAGTAAACTCTATAGGTGGGGGTTGAGTTTGAGGAAGTAGTGAGGAAGGTTGGGGGGAGGGGTCCTGTGGGACCCTTGGAAGTTGCCGGAGAAGGACCGGAAAACATACCGTCTTCCCGGGAACTGAGAGGCACTGTCCGGCCTCTGCACCGCTGCATTCCGAGCTTGCCACACTCGTCCGCTACCCGAAGTCGTTGTGGCTTCTCGCCTTCCACCCTTCTCCCCTGGCCGTGGGCTCTTCCCGCCGCCATGGCATCTGCCAATCTCCAGGTACCCAGACCATCACCCCCGCCGCCTCGACCCTCCAGGGGGCGCCAGGTCACGAGGTCACGAGGCAGGGTGGGGGAACTGAAGAGAGCTGGGGAGGATTGGAAAGGGGCCGGGCATTTGCCCGGAATCGGGGTTAGGAGAGGGAAGAGGGGTTGGCTAGGGCTGTTGTTGGGGCTCTGCGGGGCAGAGCCTCTTCCCGCCCCTGCTGTCATTGTGTGAGGCGCCCGGGGCTCTCTGCTGACCGGGCGCTTAGGGGCCAGAAGCTCACCTAAGCTTCTTGCCGGGTTCTAGTGTTAAACTAAGTGCAAGAATACACCAGAAGGCAAACAATAATAATAAAAAATAAAACCAGCCCCTTCCCTCAGGGAGTTTATAATCTAGTGTGCTTAAGGGAGCCCAGTCATCCTTGGTACTGGGGGAAGGTCAGGCCGTCAGCCACTAGGGACTTTGTTTTTCTGTTGTGGAAACTGAGGGTTAGAGCTATGACTTGCCCAGAGCCCTACAACTGAGATTGCAAAAGCAAGACAAAAAGGCAGGTCCTTCGACTCCCCAGACCTGAGGGTTCCTTCCACCCTCATCCCCACCCCTCCTTGGATGCTGCTGATGGGAACTGCCCCAAATGTTGGGGATGGGAGGAGGGAGACAGACGGGAAGGAAGAGAAGTTGTGGGGGTGGGAGAAACTTATCAGGTTTGATTCTTACGGCAGAGTGTCTGGGTATTGAAAAATGTTGTCAATTTGGTATCTGATTTGGGCAGATAAATTTCACTGGCTTTTGTTTCCTCTTAAAGTAGATTAGCACCCACAGGTGCTTTAGATGAAATTTTCCTAGGACTTTTATCAGGATGACTTTTGCCGTCTTATTAATAAATGTGACATAAGGGGCAGCTAGGTGGCGCAGTGGATAGAGCACCAGCCCTGAAGTCAGGAGGACCTGAGTTCAAATGTGGTCTCAGACACGTAACAGCTGTATGACCCTGGGCAAGTCACTTCACCCCAATTGCCCCAGCAAAAAATAAATAAATAAATGTGACATAGCTTGATTTATTGTGATGAGTGTAAAAAAACACACTATATAAAGCCGGAACTGGACAGGACCCAGACAGACCTTTTAGAGTAGAGAATCATTCTTGTCTTTACCTCTTCATCCCCTGCAATTCCATTCTGTAGCTTATGTTTACCTGCATAAATGCAAATTATGTATGTATAATTGTTTTATTAATCTTACTAGTACTGAACTCTTATCTTGCCTATATTTATGATATTCCCGAATGAGAAAAAATAGAAATTCGGTTTCATTCAAGCACAAGGAAGTTTGCTTAAGTTTGACTAAAGGAGCATTTGCATTTTTTCCCTCTGGACTGCTGCTTGATTTTAAGTTATTTGAAAAACAGTTTTAACAATATTCTATACCATCTAATATTTAGCTTAAAAATCTTTTCAATATTCTATATAAATATGAGAATATATAAAGTTTCTGGTCTGCATCAGCTTTTCTTTATTAACACTGGAAACCATCGTATAGTGTTGGAGTCAGAAAGATGTGCATGTTCCGCTTGACATTATTTGATGAGGCAAGTCTCATTTCTCTAAGCTTCTTTACAGAAAACTTCTGTGTTGGCAAAAAGAATCCCCAACCTGACAATCATAGATCCTTGCTTTATTGATAGACATGTTTTATTATTTGAAATGAAGGAAACAAATTCTTATAATTAACTTTCCTGAAGTGGGATTTATGGAGACTTGGATCTGAGTCTTTCTGATGCAATTCATTTCCTATATAATTCCAGACAAATCTGTTCATTTGTCAAGGTCTGAGTCTGGGTATCTGTGAAATGAAAAAATTGGACCAGATGACTTATAAGGTCCTGTCCATCTTTGAAATTCCCTGATTCTGCTGTTATGTATTGCAGAAAATGTTTGGGTTTTATTGGATATTATAAGGAGTCCTGAAAATAAATGGTATTTCAGACCCCCCAAAAAGTCTAGTCTTGACCCCTTCATTTCACAGATATCCAGACTTAGGCCCAGAGAGTGATGTCACATAATTACTAATTAGTTATTCTGAACATTTACAGTTATTGATGGAATGGGATCTAGTTTAGTTAACAGTAAAGAAAATAAAACAAGAATATTATTCAGTCATGGATGGTAGTTATCACAGTAGACACATTTAGGTTTTTTTTTTTACAATAGATAGAAAAATGCTATGGTTTTTTTCCCCTATTTTTCTTATTTTTTTTCTTTCTCTTACAATATTTGAATTTATACTGTTTTTATGGAGTTTGGTCTTATTACATCACGTTGAAAGCTTAATTCTTGGCTGCTATACTTTACATTGAACAGTATTTGTTTTTTGTATTTTTCTGGAACTTTTCTTTTTCTGTTGAAATTTAAGATACTGGGTGATTGTAAATAGAACCCAAGATTTATTGTATTAAACATACATTCATACATATGCATACATATACACGCATATGTATATAGAAATCTTTGTGATAGATATGAGATAATTATTTTATTCGGATGGTATTTGTGGGAATTGTAATTTGTTACAAATTTTGTTTCACTGAATTAAAACAGATTTTAGAAAACATGAATGAAATTTTATTTTAAGATTATTTTCCCTTTTTATGGAAGATTTTCCAAATTAATTTGACTTTATATTGTTTACATTATAATCATCCTTCTTTGTTTTTCATTGCATTGTTGTATGTGTCTTCTTGCAGAAAGCAATAGACCTTGCTAGCAAAGCAGCACAAGAAGATAAAGCAGGGAACTATGAAGAAGCCCTCCATCTATATCAAAATGCTGTACAGTATTTTATCCATGTAGTTAAATGTAAGATTTCACCAGCTAATCATTTTTCTTCTTTAACTTAAAAACAAAGAAAGGTAATATTTCAGGGATCCTCTGTTTTATCATTATAATATTCTCTCCATGCATATCACATTCCCTCTGTACTTTGCAGATAATCTTCAGGCATTGCTATACCCAGATTTATGCATGTTTTGTCATTCTTCTTGCTTAGAAATCTTCACTAACTCTTGCCTATTAGGTAAAGTTTAAATTTCTCTGCCTGGCATCAGCAGGGTTCCATTCCGACATTATTCTACCCTTCCAGACTTATCTCATACTGTTCTCCTCTCCAGCTAAAAGGACTGCTCATTGGCTTTGCCCTGTAATATTAATTTTAGCTAACATAAAGCAGTTTAAAGTTGGCAAAGAAACTCTTTGGCATAAATTATCTTAATTTATTGTAACAGTATTCTTGTAAATAGATACTCGGTAGTTAGTGTTTTCTTTATTTTACAGATAAGGAAATTGATGAAGTAACTTTTAATCATGTAGCTCTTAATTGTTAGAATTGGTCTTTGGACCCCAGGTCATTCTTTACTTTACCTCACAGTCCTCAACTTACCCAATACATACCCTTGTTTGTACCAGTTCTCATGCTTGGATTCTCCCCTATTTTTTTCCCATTCCTCATTTTATTCCTATCCAGATGTAATACTTTTATCTTTCTAATATATACAATTCTATATTACAGTTATTTCTATTTTGAACTATGTTGTCATATCCCTCTTTTATGAAAGTAGAGATTGTATTTTATCTAAACTTTTAATATCCTCAAGTCCAGTTAAATGCTCTGTGTTTTTTAATTGAATTGAAAATTTTTATCACTTGAGCCAATATTGAGTACTCAAACTTAGCTAACAAATGCATCCACAATATATTTCATGTGTAAATGGTAGTGCTTTTAAATTTAATGGAACAGTTATAAATAATTTTTGAAAATTAAGCTAACTCAGATGAGTTTTTTATATAAATTTAAAAAAATTTTTTCTAAGAATATTTGGAAACATGGCACACACACATATATAAAGAAGAAATATCCTTCAAAAATGGGTGAAATAATAATTTTGTGAATTAAGAATTGCTGGTAAATGCCAGTTATTTGTAAACCAAACAAATGAGCATAACTTTTTAACTCCAGTTTTGAGTTTGAGTTACAAAGTTGATGTATGAAAGATTAATTTTAATGTGTACTATTTTTTCAGGAAATTTTATGTCTGGCCAGTTTAATATGCAATATTTCTATCATTCATATTTCAGAATTATACTGATACTTTGTTGTAAAGATGGTAGGTGTGAGATTTATATTTTATGCTTATGAAATAATTGCTATCAGTGATGATTTTGGATATGAGGAATGGTTAATATTTCTTAATTTCCATTTTTCTTATTCATAAGTGGTTTTATTGGGAACAGGGAACTCTTGATTATCTGCTCTGAATGGAGAAAAGATGTATCTTAAATAGACAATAGATAATTAAACTTATACTCTGTTTTTATACACATATTTTTATATATTCATACACAAGCTCAGTCACAAGGACTTAAGTATTCCATTTTTGTCCTGAACTCATCTTTATTTTTTTAAGGGAAAAGACTTTAATTTAATCTGATTTTTTTCATCGACTGAGGAAGAGACAATCTCTCAAATCCCAAAAATACTATTTTCATAATTTAAAAATCACCAGTTGGATGGGTAACTTGTATACAACATTGTTATCTCCAAGGTACTAAGTAAGAGGTCTTTGTCACATTGGACAGATCCTTATGGAAAACCATGAACAAAAATCTACAAAATGAAAAAAATATATATTTGTAAGGATTGACAACTGAGCCATGGAGAATGTACCCACACCTTTGAAATTTGGATTCTTCAAAATGTCAGAGCAGTAAAACACAGCTAAATGTTCACTTAATCTGCTACTTAAGTCATTAATGAAGAATCTCTCTCTCTTTTTAATTAGATGAAGCACAAGGTGACAAAGCAAAACAAAGTATCAGGGCAAAGTGTACAGAATATCTTGATAGAGCCGAGAAACTAAAAGAATACCTGAAAAAGAAAGAGAAAGTCCCTCAGAAGCCAGTGAAAGAGGGACAATCCAGCCCAGCTGATGAGAAGGGGTATGTCTTAAAATTGTTGAAATCTTCTGGATTCAGTATTCAAGATAAAAATTATTTGTTTAAAGGCATTAAAATCTTAGGTGATGATAAATAAAAATCTTAACTAAATAAACTGGAAGAAAGGAGTTACTACTCCTACAAATGGGTCTCTTGGCTTCCATGTTTAATAGTAGTCCTGGACTAGTTTCCTCTGTTATCATCATTAGCATATTTTTAAAAGAATTAATTCACTATGAGAAAATGATCTCTGCCTTTTATCTTTTAGTTTAAAAGATCAGTATTGGGGCAGCTAGGTGGCGCAGTGGTTAGAGCACCAGCCCTGAAGTCAGGAGGACCTGAGTTCAAATTTGGTCTCAGATACTTAACATTCCCTAGCTGTGTGACCCTGGGCAAGTCACTTAACCCCAATTGCCTCAGCAAAAAAAAAAAAAAAAAAGATCAGTATTAATATCTTTAGCCCATGTTTTGTTATTTTCATTAGTATGATTATTACATATCACTTTCAAAAAAATTGTAAATCATGACATTATTATGCTTTACTTATATATGAGTTCTTAAATTGTAAATAAATAAATTACTGCCTGACCCATCTTCACAATTTTCAGAAGGGAAAGGAATTCATAGAATTTTAAAATTTGTTTTATAATTGCTTACATAGTTTACTAGATTTTAAGATCTGGATTATGAGTTCCTTGAGGATACTTATTTTTCTTTCTTTTTAAAAAAATTATATTCATTTTATTAGTAACTTAAATAAAACAAGCATTTCCATAACAACAGTATAAAAAAAGAATTGCACATAAATCTGCATTTCTACTATGTACAACTTGCTATTCCTTTTAAATATATAATAAAGTTGTTATGTAACTTTTTTCTCCCTTCTTCCTCTACCATAGAGACAGCTACCATTAGAGACATATACATACACACAAACACACGTAAAATCATTCTATACATGTTTTTAATCAGCTCTTTCTCTGGATACAGATAGATACTATCATTTTTCATGATTATTTCATCCCTTGAATATATCATGCTTTGTACAGTTGGAGCTTCTAGTTGAATTTTTAAAAACTGATTTTTCCATTAGTTTCAGATTTTGCATTATATAAATGTAAAAAGCCTTTCATCATTTTTTTATAAAGTGGTTTATAGCATATATAAATTTCTTGTTGTAATAATTAAAAATCTTTAAAAGTTTTAAAGCCTTAAAAGTATTTTTAAGTAAATTGGAATTAGCAAGCAACTACAGAAAAAACACAAGAATAAACATAATATTCTGGATTCTTTGCTCTCTTAAAAAATAAAAAGGCATCTTTATGAACTAAGAATTAATCCTTTATATTTAAACTATAAAAGTCAAACAACAGTATTTTTAAATCCTTGAAGCATTTTCAGAGATTGTCTTTGGTCTGAAACATTTTCAGAGATTGTCTTTGATTTGATTGTCTTTGGTCTGAGAGAGATGACCAAATGACCATTATTTTATTAATAAAATAATCAAATTACCCAAAAAATTCGAAATAAATAAACATTTTCAGAGAAAAGATTAAATATTGTCCTGATATTTTCCAACTGTAAAATAAATTATATTTTTGTTTGAATATGTTTTGATAACTTTATAAAAAACAAAATTGTTTTCTGAGTCCATACTGAATTAGTGAACTGTTTAGGTAAAAAGCAAAATAAAGTTTGTTATCTAATAAATCATATGTGAAAAACAATTACCTAGAATTTGGAGCGCTAGATTATGGTTTCTTATGTCTTTTTTTTTTTCATTCAAGACTCATCATTTGATATATGTAATGGTTTTGATATTTTGGTACTTATTCTTTTAACCCAAAATGACAAACTCCTACCAACATTTAATGAATAACACATTTTAAAATTTCTGAACATCTAAAGTTTGAGTTTTCTTCCTTATTCATATTTATCTTATTTTACAGCCTGTCAATGGATGATCATTTGAATACATTTAATTCTTTTTATTAGGAATGACAGTGATGGAGATGGAGAATCAGATGACCCAGAAAAAAAGAAACTACAGAATCAACTTCAAGGTTGCTTTAGAATTCCCCTTAAATTTGTTGTTTTAAAGATAAATTGATAGTTAACTGGCAAATTTAAATGATATATTTGACTAGGATTCAAGAACCAAAAGCTTCTTAAATATTAATGAGATTGATGTTAAGTAATCTGCAGTTGTTTTGATTTAGAACATTTAAAAAGGAGCCTCCCCTTCTGTTGAAGTAGATTTTCACATAGCAGCAATTGCCTTTTTGTTTTCCCATTAAATGTTTTCAGTAGTTTTCTTTATTTTTTGCCTTCACTCTATATTAGCTAAACTGAAAATCATCAGAGATCTGTAACTATGAATGATGCATGAATGATGAAAAACTCAATCAGGTAGATCAGATATATATACATACACACATGTTAAATATATTACTGTTGTGTGACTGTCGGATACCTAGTAATTATAAATGAAAGATTAAGAGTCTTATTGTTTTAGCAGACCACTAAAAAGAATAGAGAAATTAATTGGGCAAAATGAACAAGAAACTCTTGAGTAATTTTTACATGCAAAGTCTTGTACTTTGAGGATACAAATAAAAAACAACACACGCCTTGCTCTCAAAGACCTTACATTCTCACAGATGTAGGCAACACAGATAGGAGATTTCAGCCTTAAGTCAGGTAGGAAGGTGCAGTAGTAAAACAAATTAGAAATAACTTTATTTTGATTATTTCTATAGCTTCTTTTGTTGCAACCTTATTCTTCTTAATCCCTACCTGCTTACTTCTATATAATTTGCAAATGTTTATCACTTTATGAAGTACCCACAGATATTTTTGCCCTTAACCCATTTCATCTTAGCCTCTACTCAAATGAAAATCTTGATATTTGGTAAAACTTTTCAGAAAGATTAAATGATTTTATGAGTCACACAGATAGTTACTGACAGAACCAGGACTCAAACATGGGTTTCCCGATTCTGAGTCCAGTGTTTTAGCATGTTTTGTTTTGTTTTGTTTTGTTTTGTTTTGTTTTCCCAGTTATAAAACATTTTTCATTTCTTTGTTTTATGGTATTATTTCCCATGAAGTAGACATCTACAAATACTGATGTCTTTAGGAAGAAATGGAAACTCCATTTTCTTTTTTTTTTTTAATTCCTTACCAATTAATATATTCTAGTTTAATTTTAAACTTGATCTTCTTAATTTGATTTGTAACGTTATTCCTATTTTAGGTGCCATTGTTATAGAACGACCAAACGTAAAATGGAGTGATGTTGCTGGGCTTGAAGGAGCGAAAGAAGCTCTTAAAGAAGCTGTGATATTGCCCATTAAGTTTCCACATCTCTTTACGGGTAAGTTCACTGATCCATTTGTGTGAGTCAAATGGTAGCATGTTGTCCATGGAAGATAAGCCTAATAAGTGTTTGTGCTACAAAACTGTAACTGAGGGTGTCTGATTAGCTTAAGAAATTCACTTTAGCTTCAGCTTCTTAGGAATAGGAGAATATTTCATTAGTAACATTCATGCAGCCTGTCTAGGGTAAAAAAAAGGAGAATATTTTAGCAGTTCCTAACATAGTACATGGCTATTAGTAATAACAAATGATTTTTTTTTTCTAATAGTAATAATGGGTTTTCAAATAACTACTCTTACCCCATTCCATTAATGACCAAAAACATAAATATGAAAGTCTAGCCATGAAACAGTTGTTCTGTGTGCTAATTATGTATAGGGATCAAATCTATGACTTTGACAACACTAACTGACTGAACTTAAAATGCTCAGATGGTGCAGCACCATGTATAAAATGAGCAGTCAGTGGATGCTGTCACTAATAAGACCATGTGCTAGTATGGCACTGATTTTCTTCTTTCATTGATGTTTGTAAGAATGTTTAGTATTTTATAAAGCATGAGAAAACTTCTCATAGAAATGCTTGGGGTGGGTGGGGAGAATTACATGAGCATTGTATTAGAATAATTATTATTTAGGACTTGAAAATAGAACACCTTTTATATCTTGTCACTAATATGAATTAGAGAAACATTAATTATTTTTAAAATAATGTTATTACTTTCAGGTGCTATACAAACATAACAAACTAATGGTTAAATAAAGTATTGTTAAGAAGGAACCCTACCAGGGCTATTTCAATAAAGAGAAATAATTTAAAATTTTGAGTTTGAATTTTTGGAAGGGGTACTACGTAGTATACAAATAGTTGTCTGCTAAATAGATCAAGGTTTCCAGCCCCTCCTTTGATTATTTTATACCCCTAATTTGCTCAGCAAATCCTTTTACTTTTTTCTTTCTTTTTAAATTACAAACTTCGAAAACTCTAAAGAAATGCAAAAAAATAAAAAAATTTTAAAAAGTGGAGATTTCCGATTGCAATCCTAAAATCCAAGCTCTGTATTTAAATGAGAAAAATAGTTTAGACATGTTAACATAATAAAAGAATAACAATATATGTTTACTGCCAAAGCATAGGATTTAGGGTTGGAAGAAATTATATAAGGTCCTTTTTTCCAGCCTCCTCATTTTATAGCTTAAGAAATAACTTGGGTCTTTTGACTTCAAATTCAACATTCTTTTCACTATTCTTCACTGTCTTTTATAAAGTTCCCATGTTGGCTGATTTAAAAAAAAACAAATTGGTCATAATTGCTTTATGTTGTTTTCCATATCTTTGTATTTGTCAACTTTTTACAGCATAATATTACCTCTCTATACATTATAATTTAAAGATTCCTTGGTTATTGGGAATGTTCTCTAGTTTGTTTGTTTTTTTTAATTTTAAAGATTAAGCAATAATAAATATTGTTGTACAGTTCTTCTTTTCCTTTTATTGATATCTTAAGCACACAGTCCCAGAAAAAAAGATTACTTTGTCAAAAGATATGATCAACATTATGATTCATTGTATATTTTCAAATTATTTTCTGAAAGATTGCCAGTCCCACCAGCCACTTACATATCCCTGCTAAAAATTCACTTTATCATTTTTTTCTATTTTTGTTTCTTGGTATCTATAAAGTAGTATCTTAAGATATTTTTATCTTTTTTTCTTTAATTATTACTGAAAATAAACAACTTTCATGGAGTTAAAAAATTTTTTTTTTTATCCTTCAAAAGTGTTTGTGTCTTTTGATAAGTTCTCCATTTGGTAAGTTAGGAGTATATTTCTCTCATGTATTTTGTATACCTATATTCACGCAAATCCAAACATAACAAACATTAAAATATATTTATACAAAGACATATCTATTTTAAAATTTAATTCTTGTTGTCGTACTCTTTATCAGATTTATTTACCATAAATATTTTCCCAATTTTTTCTTTTTTCTTATATTTTAAAAACTCTTATCTTTTTCATATGAGATCTTTTTGATCTTTATACAGTTATACATGCTATTTGTAATAATGTCTTTAATGTATTTGAGAATTTTCCTTTTTCCACAACTGAGATAAGTTCATTTAGTTTTATGATTTTTAATATATTTAGATTATTGATCCAGTTACTGCAGTGTATTATATGTGTCTCTGGATCCATTTTTTGCTATATAGCTTTCCAGCTTTCCTCATTTTTGCAAATGCTTTAATAAATAATCATTACTGAAACTTTGCTCTTCATTATTTGTGTTTTAAATACTCATTTAATCCTAAAAAGGCAAATTGATAATTCTCATAAATTGAGTTTTCACTTAAGTAATGAAGCAGACGTGAACAAAAAAATAAATAAATAAATAAATAAAATAAAAAAATTTTTAATCTCTGTTTAAAGTCTAATTCCTAGTTTCCTCTTTCCCTCAAAATGGTATCTAATATAATTATGTATTAAATAATAAACCTACCTCTATACATATAGCCTTCCTAGAAACCACAGTTAACCAGAACCATTTGGGATTGAGATCATAGAAATATAGTTTTTATCCAAATATTTTCCCCTTAGAAGGGATATCTCCCTATGACACCTTAGGAAAATGCACTGCACTTGATATTTGGTCAGAAAGTGATTCACTCCCAACTGTAACCCTAAAGTAAGAATACTATCCACCTGTAGAATGGTGATGAAAGGAATAAAAAAGTGTCCACCAAATAGGTTCAAAGTTGTATCTATGTAAGACTGGTTTGACTCAAAAGTGGGTGCTTTTTGGTATGAAAATGTATCCCATAGCTATAAACTGCCAAAGTAAATTTAAATTTAGAGTAATAAATCTGGTTTTAAACCTGAATCAAAATTAGTCATATTGAGATTCCCATTTTTAACTTCTTTTCTACTGTAAACTTTAGGTAAAAGAACCCCTTGGAGAGGCATCCTTCTTTTTGGGCCACCTGGAACAGGGAAATCATATTTGGCCAAAGCAGTTGCTACAGAAGCCAACAACTCAACATTCTTTTCAATATCTTCCTCTGACCTTGTCTCCAAGTGGCTAGGTGAAAGTGAAAAGTAAGTTATCAATTAGAGTTTTTATTTATTAAGACATATTCCTTCTTAAGTCTCAAAGATTATCTAATAATAATCATTGTTATAAAATGACATTCCTATAAGAGTTCAGAAGTTAGTCAAGGTTTTGCTAATTGCTTTTTGGAATATTCACTTGTATTATGTTTAGAAAGTTAGATAATTAGTACTAGCTATAGAAGGACAAACCTATGAAGGTGAGAACATTTAGGTAATAAGTTTATTCTTTTGAGTTCCATGCACTCATTAATAAGGACCTATCTACCGAGAAGTAGAACATCCTAATAGTACCCAGTCTTAGGTGGTTCTCCTAAATGCCAGCTTTTTGGCAGAAAATAAACTAGGAGTAAAATACTGCTTTATTTAATATAAAAGCAAGCTACATATCATTAGTGCTATGATAATTATTCATATTTATTAATGAAAGTACTTAGAAATTTGGAGAAAACCATATACAGTCATAATATATTACCTTGATTAATTTTATTTTACAGTAATGTCATTAATCCATTATAGGTAAAATGCCATTGTAGTAACACAATACCCACTGTAAAATGATTCATTTGATCAGCTGTTTATAACTTTATTCTTATAAATATGCATTCTCTAATGCTTCTCTCAACATCATATTTTAATGAAACATTATCAGCTAGGCTTTAGATGGACATGGATTGAGCAGTTTTTCAGTCTTCTCCAGACTGTGGTTACTACTTTGGGAAGACTTTCCAATCTGTTTCCTTCCTTCACTGGTTTCTAAGAGCAATATCTGTTCACAACTTTGAATGATCTAGATTTGGCAGCATCTAAGGAGTAGTTGGGGGAACTGAGTATGCTTTATCTGGAGAAGAAAAGATTCAAGGAAGACAGTGCTCAGTGCTATTGTGCCAGATAATTGTTGTTTGTTGTCTTTTATGGTATTAGTGAGTTAAATAGAATACCTTGTTCCCCTGTCTATATGGAGATTGGCTCTTTTTGGTTGCAGTTTTAAGCAGTAGATTTAGAGGCATGTCATTTCCTTGTTACTGTGGTTTTCTACTTTTATTTAACTATTTAATCAGAGAATTATGAAGTTTTAATTGATACTATAATATTTTGTTCTTAGCCTTGTGAAATTGAACTTATATTCTCATATGTAGAACTTTTAGTTAATCTTTTTGAATTGCATCCTAATAAGACCAGCCAAAGATTCTAGTCTTTGAAATTATTTTTGGATTCTGTAATCTGTCCTGTTACCTGTCCTCTCCATCTTGGTGTCATCTGTATACTTGATAAGCATGTCATCTGTACCTTTGTTCAAATCATTGATAATAATGTCACACAGCACAGAGTGAAGGACATTTCAGTACTCTGCTGAAATTGATTCATTAATAAACTATTTAAGGGTGAGGTCATTTAACCAATTCTGAGTCTATGAATCCAAATCTACTTAAGCCAAATATATTAGTATAACATAGCTCCTTTTAGTGTTCCAAAAACAGTATTCTATTATAAGTATGATATCTTTGAGGCACTGTATATCCTCGTGTCTTTCTGAATTATCTAAGATTAAATTATACTTTTTAATAATAAAGATTATTAGATTGATTTTTCCTGTTAACTTATGGCTGATTCTGATGACACCTCCAAAAAGAGTTGGAAAAATGGCAGTAATGCTTTAATATAGGTGTATATTCATATTTCATAGCATTTTTCTCATGTAAAATGTTTTAAGATAGCTACAACTTATATGTTGTAGCACATATCTTAGAAAATGACAGAAGAACTGATTAAAAAGCCACATTTCTAAAATATAAAGAGAACTTTACTAAGATGACAGGAAAAGATAATGGTAAATATTGAAGGGGATGTGGGAAAACTGGACATTGATGCATTGTTGGTAGAGTTGTGAACTGATCCAACCATTCTGGAGAGCAATTTGGAACTATGATCAAAAAGTTATCAAACTGTGCATACACTTTGACCCAGTAGTGTCTATTGGGGCTATTTCCCGAAGAGATCATGAAGGAAAGGGGCTGATAGGTGCAAAAATGTTTGGCAGCCCTTTTTGAAGTAGCAAGGAACTGGAAACTGAGAGGATGCCCATCATTTGGAGAATAGCTGAATAAGTTATGGTAGATGAATATTATAGAATATTGTTCTACAACAAATGATGAATAGGCTGATTTTAGAAAGGCCTGGAAAGAACTGATGCTGAGTGAAACTAGCAGAACTAGAAATACATGTATATAGCAACAAGAAGATTATATGATGTTTAACTATGAAAGACTTGGTTCTTCTCAGCAGTTCAATGATCCAAGGCTAACCCAACAAATTTTGGAAAGAAAATGCATCCAGAGAAAGAACTATGGAGAATGTAGATCAGCACATACTATTTTCACTGTTTTTTTCTCTTCTTTTTTTTTTTCTCATGGTTTTTCCCTTCTGTTCTGATTTTGCTTTGCCCAACATGATTCATATGGAAATTTGTAAAACATAAGTGTACATTTGTAACCTAATAAAAATCATAAACTATTTTTTTAGAAAAAGAAAATGACAGAACAAGGGAAACCAAAGTATTTGTAATGTATGTAATGCATATGTAATTATAAGAAAAATAGATCTACACAGAGATGGAATGAAGAAAAGCTCTTCTTTTTTTAGTGGAGTTGTCCAGCCAAGTCAGATTTCATAAAGAGAAATATTCTTGGGAGTAGCTAGTTGGTGCCATGGATAGAGCACCAGCCTTGAAGTCAGGAAGATCAGAGTTCAAATCTGGCTTCAGACACTTAACACTTAATTTACTAGCTGTGTGAGTCTGGGCAAGCCACTTAACCCTGATTGTCTCAGAAAAAAAGAGAGAGAGAAATATTTTTCAAAATCATGAAAATCTTTAGCATGTATGTCAAAGATTTTGGCAGGGGACATGGAGAATTGGAGAGATTAAGATTTTTCTAAATAGTGTAGCACCACCAAAGATTGCTTCTGTCTCATTTTATTATGTGATATATCTCTCAAATAGAATACTTGACTTAGAATCAGAAGGCCTGATTTCAAATATCAACTCTACCACTTGAGACATCTGGGACTTGGGGTGCATCATTTAACTTCTTTGGGTTTCAGTTTCTTCATGTGTGCAGATGCTATGATCATTGTGAGAATTGGGATAATTTTTTTTTTTTCCTTTAAAAAGCAAGCTGTTCTTTTGGGATAAGAACTCACTATTCGACAAAAATAGCTGGGAAAATTGGAAACTAGTATGAAAGAAACTAGGCATTGACCCACACCTAACACCGTATACCAAGATAAGGTTGAAATGGATTCATGATCTAGACATAAAGAATTATTTTACAGACAAATTAGAACAATGTAGGATGGTTTACCTCTCAGACCTGTGGAGGGGGAAGGAATTTGTGACCAAAGAAGAACTAGAGGTCATCATTAATCACAAAATAGATAATTTTGATTATATGAAGTTAAAAGTTTTTGTACAAACAAAACGAATGCAGACAAGATTAGAAGGGAAGCAGTAAACTGGGAAAACATTTTTACATTCAAGGTTTGATAAAGGCCTCATTTCTAAAATATATAGAGAATTAACTCAAATTTATAAAAATTCAAGCCATTCTCCCATTGATAAATGGCTAAAGAATATGAGCAGATAACTAATTTTTTTTTACTTTTATTAAAGCTTTTTATTTACAGGACATATGAATAATTTTCTCCATTGACCTTTGCAAAATTTTCTGTTCCAATTTTTTCCCTCCTTCCCCCCCATCCCCTCCCCTAGATGGCAAGTAGTCTAATACATATAAAATATATGATAAATCCAATATGTGTATATATCTATACAGTAATCTTGCTGCACAAGAAAAATCAGATCTAGAAAGAGAAAAAAAAAATCTGAGAGGGAAAACAAAATGCAAGCAAACATCCACAGAAAACATTAAAATGCTATATTGTGGTCCACACTCAGTTCCCACAGGCCTCTCCCGGGGTGTATATGGCTTTCTTCATCGCTGAACAATAGGAACTAGTTTGAATTACCTCATTGTTGAAGAGAACCATGTCCATCAGAATTGATCATCATGAAGTCTTGTTGCTGTGTATAATGATCTCCTGGTTCTGCTCATTTCACTGAGCATCAGTTCATGCAAGTCTCTCCAGGCCTCTCTGAAATCATCTTGTTGGTTGTTTCTTACAGAACAATAATATTCCATGACATTCATATAATATAATTTTCAGATGAAGAAATTGAAATTATTTCTAGTCACATGAAAAGGTGCTCCAAATCACTATTGATCAGAGAAATGCAAATTAAGACAACTCTGAAATACCACTACACAACTGTCAGATTGGCTAAGATGACAGGAAAAGAAAATGATGAATGTTGGAACGGATATGAGAAAACTGGGACACTGATACATTGTTGGTGGAACTGTGAATGGATCCAACCATTCTGGAGAGCAATTTGGAACTATGCTCAAAAAATTATGCATAGCCTTTGACCCAGCAGTGTTTCTACTGGGCCTATATCCTAAAGAGATCTGAAAGGAAGGAAAGGGACCCACATATGCAAAAATGTTTGTCACAGCCCTTTTTGTAGTGGCAAGAAACTGGAAACTGAATGGATGCCCATCAATTGGAGAGTGGCTGAAAAATTATAGTATATGAATGTCATGGAATATTATTGTTCTGTAAGAAACAACCAGCAGGACGATTTGAGAGAGGCCTGGAGAGACTTGCGTGAACTGATGCTAAGTGAAATGAGCAGGACCAGGAGATCATTATACACAGCACAAGACTATATGATGATCAATTCTGATGGACATGGTTCTCATTAACAGTGAGGTGATTCAAACCAGTTCCTTTTATTCAGTGATGAAGAAAGCCGTATACACCCAGGGAAAGGCCTGTGGGATCTGAGTGTGGACCACAACATAGCATTTTAACACTTTCTATGGATGTTTGCTTGAATTTTTTTTCCTTCTTAGGTTTTTTTTTTTTTCTCATTCTAGATCTGATTTTTCTTATGCTGCAAGATAACTATAGTTATGTATGCATATATTGGGTTTATCATATATATATACATATATATATTTTATTTTATTTTTTATTTTTTGCTGTGAATTGGTATTTATTTTCCTTAACCAAATGACAGTTTAATTCTCAGCTTGCCACAAACAACCTAGTGACAAGAAATTTCTTCTTTTTTTTTTTTTATTAAAGCTTTTTATTTGTATAACATATGTATGGGTAGTTCCCCAGCATTGATCTTTACAAAGCTTTCCATTACAACTTTTACTCCCAGTCCCCTCCCCTCCCCTAGATGGCAGGAAGTCCACTACATATTAATAATGTTGAAATACTTGACAAGTTCAAGAAAAATCCTATCTACAAGAAAAAAAAGAAAATCAGAGAAAGGCAACACAATGCAAGCAAACATCAATAGAAAGCATGAAAATGTTACGTTATGGTCCATATTTCATATCCCTCTCTCTGGGTGTATATGGTTTTCTTCAGTGAACAATTGGAACTGGTTTGAGACAATTCTTTGTTGCAGAGAGCCATGTCCCTCAGAATTGATCATCATGTAATATTGTTGTTGCTGTGTATAAGATCTCCTGGTTCTGCTCATTTCACTCAGCATCAGTTCATGCAAGTCTCTCCAGGCCTCTCTGAAATCGTCCTGTTGGTCGTTTCTTACAGAGCAATAATATTCCATAACATTCATGTACCATAATTTATTCAGCCACTCTCCAATTGATGGGCATCCATTCAGTTTCCAGTTTCTAGCCACTACAAAAAGGGCTACCACAAACATTCTTGCACATGTGGGGCCCTTTCCCTTCTCTAATATCTCTTTGGGATATAGGCCCAGTAGAAACACTGCTAGGTCAAAGGGTATGCACAGTTTGATAACTTTTTGAGCATAGCTCCAAATTGCTCTCCAGAATGGTTGGATCCATTCACAGTTCCACCAACAATGTATCAGTGTCCCAGTTTTCCCACATCCCCTCCAACATTCGTCATTATCTTTTCCTGTCATTTTAGCCAATCTAACAGGTGTGTAGTGGTATCTCAGAGTTGTCTTAATTTGCATTTCTCTGATCAATAGTGACTTGGAGCACCTTTTCATGTGACCAGAAATAGTTTCAATTTCTTCATCTGAAAATTGTCTGTTCATATCCCTTGACCACTTATCTATTGAAGAGTGGCTTATCATATATTTTAACATATTTAATGTCTTAGAAATATCTAATTTCTGCCATCTAGGGGAGGAAGTGGGGGGAAGGAAGGAAAAATTTGGAACAGAAAGTTTTGCAGAGGTCAGTGTAGAAAAATTACTCATATATTCTGTAAATAAAAACCTTTAATAAACAAACAAACAAAAAAGGCAAGCTGTTAAGAACTCTTTGTTGCATTTTGCCCTTAATCACAAGTATCGAGACTTAATTTTGTATAAAATAGACAAAAAAAAAATTAGTGTTTTCCCTAATATATCAGCTTTGTTTGCATAATACCTACTACTATAGCACTAGTTCAGATTAACTAACAGATCTTGTTTATTCAAAATACTACTCTCTAATCTGTTTGTAAAAATTTAATTTTACTCTTTATACCATAATCCAGTATTTCTTTTGTTAACATAATTACTTTTTGTTGTGATTAATATTTATATAAGAACTATAATTATTTTGAGGTCAGGCACTGTTCCATTTTTGCCTTTTGTATCCCTAGTGCCTAGCACATAGGCATTTATAAATTCATGTTAAATGAATGAAAGTCAGTGAGGCAGCATGGTATAAGTGGACTTGCCTTGAAGTCAGAAGACATGGCAAGTCTTGTTTTTGGCACATCTTAGCTGATTCTGAACAAGTCACTTAACATCTTAGTGCCCTAGGCAACTTTCTAAGACTATGAATTAGATATGAGTTGCTAGTCTATATTGTTGAAGGGAATTTGCCCCCTCGAATTCCCTGTGCCCAGTGAAATTACATATCAAGAGCCATCTATCCTCACCTCAAAAAACAAAGTCAGATATGAGGGGATAATTTCATTTTGATCAGCAATAGAGATTCAAAGTGGTGGAGTAATGGGGATATTTTCCTGGTTAAGTAAACCACTTTTTTTTTTTTTTTT
>JAJPUD010000057.1:1144849-1166043 GCA_023553655.1 Myrmecobius fasciatus
TTTTTTTTTTTTTTTTGCTTTTTTTTTTTTTTTTGCTTTTTTGCTGAGGCAATTGGGGTTAAGTGACTTGCCCAGGTTCACACAGCTAGGACGTGTCTGAGATCAGATTTGAACTCAGGTCCTCCTGACTTCAGGGCTGGTGCTCTAACCACTGTGCCACCTAGCTGCCCCAAGTAAACCACTTTTTGGAACATCCTAAGAAGTCATTAAAGGGAAGGGAATGAAAGGGAATAAGCATAGAACCTGCAATATATCAAATCCAAAGTACTTTTTACAAATAGTATCTCTTTTTATCCTCACAATAACCGTGGAAGGTGGGTGTTAGTATTATTCCCATTTTATAGACGAGGAACCTGAGACAAACAGGTTAAATGACTTTCCTGGAGTTATGTAGCAACTGTCTGAGGTAGATTTGAACTCAAGTCTTCCAGACTGCAGACCTAGCACTAAATAATAAGTGGGTCACCTCTGAAGTCTTCCCTATTTTTTAAGAGTGCCCCTTCTGTCTCTTAACCTATCAACCTGTGTTCTTTATTTTTTCTTGTGTATAAACATTATATTGCGGGATTTTTTTCCTTACCCCTCTTTATTTACTCCCAAAGAACAAATATCAAAATCAGTGTTTATCTTACTAAGTTAGAAAGGGAAATGTCTGTCGTGTTAAAGATGCATGCCTTTTTGGAGATGTTTATTTTTCTTGTTCCTTTTCTTGAAAAAGGGTTGTAAACTAAAAATAATTTCTCTTTAAAATAAAGAGTTCTATTTCCCATTATTTTATGTTTTTAATATTATTTTCATTAATATTTTTAATTAACATTACAAAATTGAATTGAAAATATTTATTTATTTTCAGGTTAGTTAAGAATTTATTTCAGCTTGCCAGAGAAAACAAGCCTTCCATTATCTTCATTGATGAAGTTGATTCTTTGTGTGGCTCTAGAAGTGAAAATGAAAGTGAAGCTGCCCGGCGAATTAAAACAGAATTCCTAGTTCAAATGCAAGGTAGGATTACATATCTAAACACAGTAGTAAGATTATTAATCGGTTTGTGATGTACTGTGAGCATAGGAAGAGATGAGAACTTTCACAGTGTGTATGTAGTTTATTATGAATATATGTTATAAATGTTAAATTGTCCACAGCTTACTGAAAGATTCAAGTTAAGGACTATGTGCACTACCATTTTAGTAATGACATGTTCTATTAAAAATAATAATGATCCAGCCATTTTGGAAAGCAATCTGGAACTATGCCCAAAGGGCTATACAGGTGTACAAACCCTTTGACCCAGAAGTGCCATTACTGGGTCTGTATCCCAAGGAAATCATAAAGGGCAGAAAAGGACCCACATGTCCAAAAATGTTTGTAGCATATCTTTTTTGTGGTAGCAAAAAATTGGAAAATGAATAGATGCCCATCCATTGGGGAATGGCTGAACAGGTTGTGGTATATGAAGATAATGTGATATTATCGTTCTATAAAAGTGATCAATAAGCTGTTAGAAAGACCTGGAAAGATGTACATGAACTGATTATGAACAAAACAAGCAGAACCAGGAATTCATTGTACACAATAACAGCTACTTATGCAATGATCAGCTGTGAAAGTCTCAGTTCTTCGTGATTCAGTGATCCAAAATAATCCCAATAGACTTTAGACAGAAAATGCCATCTATATCCAGAGAAAGAACTAAGGAGACGGAATGTAAATCAACACATGCTATGTTCACTTCTTTCTGTTTTTTTATCTCTCCCATAGTTTTTACCTTTTGTTCTGATTTTTTCTCTTCCAATATGATTCATAAAGTAATGTGTATTAAAAATAAATAAGTTTACTAGAAGAAAAATGATTTCATTTCAGCATTGAAACTAATCAGGGAATAGTTGTAAAGAAAAGAAAGTAGACATAAGAGCTATATAAATCATCTACACAGTACTGTTTTCTTGGCATAACATTTGCTTACTTAGAGGTATAATTTAGGGGAATAGCAAGATAAGAAGTTATTGAATGTAGTCTTTATTTTGGTGCAGGGGTCGGTGTGGATAATGATGGAATTTTGGTACTGGGAGCTACAAATATACCCTGGGTTCTGGATTCTGCTATCAGGAGAAGGTACTGTAATTATCCTACTTTTTACTAAAGATGCAACCACTACACAATAATATCCCTTTCTTTGTAAGGAGAAACTGAATATTAAATTAATGTGTATTGCAGGGCTATAGTTCTTTTTTTTTTCAATTTATTTTTTTTATTTGCAAAACATATGTATGGGTAATTCTTCAACATTAACCCTTACAAAGCTTTCTGTTACAAATTTTTCCCCCTTACTCCCCACCCCTCCCCTAGATGGCAGGATATCCACTACATGTTAATTATGTTAAAATACTGGACAAATCGAATATATGTATACATATTTCCACACTTAGCATTGTTGTGCAAGAAAAATCGTATCTACAAGAAAGAAAAATCAGATAAAGGAAATACAATGCAAGTAAACATCAATCGAGAGCATGAAAATGTTATGTTGTGGTCCACATTTCACATCCCTCTCTCTGGGTGTATATGGCTTTCTTCAGTGAACAGTTGGAAGTGGTTTGAAACATTTCATTGTTGCAGAGAGCCATGTCCATCAGAAATGATCATCATATAGTATTGTTCTTGCCGTGTATAATGATCTCCTGGTTCTGCTCATTTCACTCAGCATCAGTTTATGCAAGTCTCTCCAGGCCTCTCTGAAATCGTTCTGCTGGTCATTTCTTACAGAACAATAATACTCTATAACATTCATATACCATAATTTATTCAGCCATTCTCCAATTGATGGGCATCCATTCAGTTTCCAGTTTCTAGCCACTACAAAAAGGGCTGCCACAAACATTCTTGCACATGTGGGGCCCTTTCCTTCCTTTATGATTTCTTTGGGATATAAGCGCTATAGTTCTTACATGCTCACTTGAGTTTTCATTTATTGGAAATTTTCATTGCTTAATATATTACTAGTATTATTAATTATTAATTGTTTATTAAAAAGTGTTTTTGCCTTTCTTTGAATCTCTAGTGCTTAGTACAGTGTCTGACATGTAATACATGTATAGTACATGTTGACTGACCAGTTACACGTGCCATAAAAGTTTTACAAATGCACGTTAACTGGCATTTTGTTTTCTGTCATGTGCTTTTCTAGAATTGTCATTTCTTATATTTTTTACAAGGACAGTAGGAGACAACCTTGTTTCCAAATTTAAAAAAAAAGTTATTTCTTTATCTTTTAAATTGAACCATGAGTCTAAAGGTGTGGAAGAAAAATATATAATCTGCCACTTTCTTTTTCACTTGATAATATTTCTATCTTATTCCATTTTCTTTGCATTCATCTACATTTTCTTTGCATTCATCTCATTCATTAAGCAGGAAACCTGGCAAAAGTAGATAAATATAAGGTATATTTGAAAAGCACAATTTAATTCTGAATGTTCATTTAAGACCAGTGGAATGTTTTTAAACTTCACACCTATTTTTTATAGGATTTTATTTTTCCAAGTACGTGCAAAGATAGTTTTCAACATTTACCCTAACAAAATCTTGTGTTCTAGACTTTTCTTCCTCCTTCTCCCCTCTCCAAGACAACAAACAATCCAGTATTGGTTAAACATGCAGATCTTCTAAACATATTTCCACAGACAATTTTCAGATATTAGAATTAAAGTCATCTATTGTCATGAAAAAATGCTCCAAATCACTATTGATCAGAAAAATGCAAATTAAGACAACTACACACCTGTCGGATTGGCTAAGGTGACAGGAAAAGATAATGGTAAATCTTGGAAGGGATGTGGGAAAACTGGGATACCAATGCATTGTGGGTAGAATTATGAAATGGTCCAACCAGTCTGGAGAGCAATCTGGAAGTATGCTCAAAAGGCTATAAAACTGCATACCTTTTTACCCAGCAGTGCCATTATTAGGTCTGTTAAGCAAGGAAATTTTAAAGGAGGGAAAAGAACCCACATGTGCAAAAATGTTTGTAGCAGATCTTTTTGTGGTAGCAAAGAATTGGAAAAGGAGTCGATGCCCATCCATTGGGGAATGGCTGAACAAGTTGTGGTATATGAAGATAATGAAATATAATTATTCTATAAAAAATGATGAACAAGCTCATTATAGAAAGTCCTAGAAAGATTTACATGAACCGATGCTGAGCAAAACAAGCAGAATCAGGAATACATCATACACAGTAACAGCAAGAATGTGCAATGATCAGCTATGAAAGACTCCATTCTTCTCAGTCATTCAATGATCCAAAACAATCCCAGTAGAATTCTGCATTCAGAAAAATAACTAAGGAAACAATGTAAATCAACACATGCTATGTTTACTTCTGTTTTCTGGGTTTTTTTTGTTGTTGTTGTTGTTGTTTTTTATCTCTCCCATGGTTTTTCCCTTTTGCTCTAATTTTTTTTCTCTCACCATGATTCATAAAGTAATGTGTATAAAAAAATACATTTATTAGAAAAAAAATTTTAAATAATGTCAGTGCTTAGTCAAAAAAAAATATAAACACATTTCCTTATTTGTCATGCTGCACAAGAAAAATCAGATCAAAAGGGGGTGGGGGAATGAGAAAAGGAAAAAAATCAAGCAAACCCACAGTGGAAAACAGGTGAAATATCCTGTGCTTTGATCCACATTCATTCTCCATAGTTGTCTCTCTGGATGCAGGTGGCTCTTTCTATCACAAGTCTATTGGAATTATTGAAAAGAGCCGAGTCCATCACAATTGATCATCACATAATTTTGTGTTACTGTATACAATATTCTCTTGGTTCTGCTCACTTCACTTAGCATCAGTTTATATCTCTCAGTTCAGATTTGGAATTTGTTTTTACTATTTTGAATGGTAATTTGACTGCTCTTATGACGTGTAGTATGACTTTTTTGTTGATATGTAGATGCCAAGGAGGGAATTATATTATATATAATTATAATATATATTAAATATGCATTTATTTATAATTCCTATAATTATATACACATATATATAATTATAATTCATAGAAGAAAAGGTGAATTGTTTTATGACACATCATAGTGAAAACTGGGGACGTTTTAGTCATCAGATGATTAATTTTATTATCCTTTTTAAAAATTGTTTCATTGACATATTCTGCAAAGAAAAATTAAAGATTCCAATATAAGACCTAACTATTCTACATATTAAAAGTTTGTTTAGCCAAACTTTGTATATGTAATTAAGATTATCACCTGTTCAGCTTTTTATTTCTGTTTTGTAAATAAGTATATTTTATATTCCTCATATTTTTCAGATTTGAGAAACGTATTTATATTCCTTTACCTGAAGATCATGCCAGGACAGCAATGTTTAAATTACATTTAGGGACTACACACAACAGCCTATCAGAAGCAGACTTCCGAGAACTGGGGAAGAAGACAGATGGCTATTCGGGAGCTGACATTAGTATCATTGTACGAGATGCACTGATGCAACCTGTGAGGAAAGTTCAGTCAGCTACTCATTTCAAAAGAGTAAGTCAAATTAGAGAATTCTGAATGTTATATGATGTTATTGTTGTTTTTCGTTTTTTTCCTTCTTTTTTCTTAATGTTGCATTTTAAGTTCCAAGCTGTCTCCCTCTCCACCTTCTACTAGAGAAGACCACCATTTCTGTCTCTCTCTCTCTCAACACACACACACGCACACACCCACCCATATGCTTACATCAGTTCTTTCCTGAAACTGGATAGCCTCTTCCTTCATAGGTCCTTTGTAGTTGATTTGCATGTATATATAATGCTCACAATAGCTTAATCATTCCCAGTTATTTAAGCAATATTACTATTTACACAGTATTCTTTATTCATTTAACTCTTCATTATTTCATGTAAATCTTTCCATATTTTTCTGAAATCAACCTACTTAACATTTCTTACAACATAGTAATATTCCATCACAATCATCTGCCACAGTTTATTCAACCATTCCCCAATTGATGGGGATCCTCTCACTTTCCAGTTATTTGTCGCCATAAAGAGAGCTACTATAAATATTTTAGAACCTATTGGTTGGTTTTTTGTCTTTTTGTTTTATTTGTTTTTTTTTTTCTGATCATCTTTAGGAAACAGACTTAATAGTTACATTGCTGGGATAAAGATATAAACAATTGTATAACTTTTGGGCACAATTTCAGATTGCTTTCCAAAATGATTGGACTGGTTCACAGTTCTACAAACAATGTATTGGTGTCTTAATTTTTCCACATCCCCTCCAACATTAATCATTTTCCTCTTTCATTTTAGTCAATCTGACAAGTATGAGAGTGTACCTCAAAGATGTTTTATTTTGCATTTCTTTAATCAGTAATGACTTGAAGCATTTTTTTCCATAGCTATATATATATATATATATATATATATATATATATCTTTGATTCCTTCTTCCAAAAATTGCCTGTTCATATCCTTTGGCCATTTACCAATTGGGGAGTAATTTATTATGTAAACTTTTTTTTTTTGCGCTGAGGCAATTGAGGTTAAGTGACTTGCCCAGGGTCACACAGCTAGGGAATGTTAAGTTTCTGACATCAGATTTGAACTCAGGTCCTCCTGTCTTGAGGGCTGGTGCTCTATCCATTGTGCCACTTAGCTATCCCCATTATGTAAACTTGACAAAGATCTCTATATATTTTTGATATGAAATCTTTATCTGAAAAATTGTCAAAAAAATTTTCCCTATTTTTCTGCTTTCCTTCTAATATTGGCTACATGTATTTTAATTTTCAAAAACTTTAATTTCAGATAGTCAAAATAAGCCATTTTATATCTCATTGTTTTCTGTCTCTTTATTCATAAATTATTTTATTCATAAGTCTGATATTTGATATTATTTTATTCTCTGTGAAATTACTTTTTAAATAATTGCAATATTTGTAATTATAATTAACACTGATAGATTTTTCTAGGTTAAAGCTTAGTAAAATCTTATCTCTATAAATGAAGTGGAGAAAATATCAAGTGTTTCTAGTTTGAATTATCAGTTTTTTTAAATCCTAATAATTTCTTTTAAACTGATGGTGTAGGATTAAAACTGTTGCTAGACTTTTGTTTAGCCTTTTTATTTAAAACAAGACCAATACTCAAGAACTGCTTGGGCACATGGGCTATGGTAGGATTGGACCTTGCACTATAGATAATTCTGAGACGTTATAGGTTATCAAGGTTTTCCTGTGTGTGGGCACTTTATATTAGGTGCTGACTCTGCTCCTTTAAAATGCCTGACTTTAGGAAAGCCACTTGCCCTCTCTGGGTCTCACTTTTCTCACACATAAAAGCAAAGTGGCAAATGAGATAATCTTTTGTAGACCTAGACCTCTTCTAGCCATAAGTCTTATTATTCAATGTATTTTCAAGTTCAGTGCTACCCTTTCTTTGAATCTGACCTCCACATTAGTGTTGGAACTAGTAGAATATAATACCAACTTGATCCTGGTCAGAATTTGTAATGGAGCAAATCCAGAGGAGAATTCATACTTTTTCTCTGAGCAGGACTTCTTTAACTTTTTCTACTTTGGATCCCTTTTCACCCAAGAATTTTTTACATGATCATGGGTATATCCTATGTACACAAAATTAGGTATACAAATCAAACATTTACTGACAATAAATCATAATTTTGTGACTTCCACTGTCAGTTATGACACCCCCCCATGAGAGAGAGTAGGGAACATCTGCTCCATCGGCTGTATAAGACCTGTAAAATCACTTGCTAAGGCAACTGCAGGCATTGATGAGCTGAAAACTAAGTACAGCAACCTCCCACTGCTTAAGTTCTAAAAGTTGTCCTTCGAATGATGTTATAAATATTCAAATGAAATTTGGCAGAAAAAAAGGTTCCCTATGAGATCATGACCCAGAGTTTAAGAAAGCAGGTTCTAGCGTATATGAGACAGTAGTGGACAGCCTAAATAACACTAGAAAACTGGTGGTGGATATGAATAGTTTGTGGCAAATTACCATTGATGACTTGTTTGCAAAAAGTGTGAAAAAAGTCCCATTCAGGAAATGTATGATCAGAAAAGAAAATCTACTGGTCATGAGGAGGTAATAGGTGAATATTCTGAGTGTTAACCTGATTCTCTTAATACTAAAGGGCTTAGGGGAAGAATTAAAACAATTGAATAGGGTTTCTGTGAAGGATTTACTGGATAACTTAGACAAGAATCACTGAGAATGAGAAAGATAGATGTGTTGTCATCGGTACTGTTGAAGGAGAGCTTGCATTGTTGATGCAAAAAAAATCATAGGAGGCAAATAGTTCATAAGGATGAATTTTATTTTTCATAGACAAAAGATTTTCTTCATTTTCTAAACATTTTCGTAGCTATAATCTGAAATTTCACTTCTCATTTCACTAAACATATCTTTTTTTTAAGGTTAGAGGTCCTTCACCCACTAATCCTAATGTCATAGTTGAAGATTTACTTACTCCATGCTCTCCGGGTGATCCTGGTGCCATTGAAATGACATGGATGGATGTCTCTGGAGATAAACTTTTGGAGCCAGCTGTTTCCATGGTTTGAATTTTTATTTTGTCTTTTTTTAAAAAAGGTTTGGCCATTTTATATGTATAAATTTGGGGACTATTTTAAGTATTTTGCAAGTAATATTTCAGAATTAGAAGTAAGACAGTATAACAGAGTGCAGGAGTGGGAGTCAGAAAGTAGCTGCTTTTACATCCTGCTTTTAACACTACTAGTTATACTGATTGAGGATACTTATATTAACCAAGACTTTGTATTGAGCTTCTATTTGCTCATCTATTAAGTAAAGGAGGATTAGAATTTAGAATAAGATGACATCTAAAGTGTCTTCCAACTCTAAATCTTTGGTCGTATGGTAATCCTGTGATTGATAAAACAAGGAATAATTATAAAATTAACAAAAGTTGTTTATGAAGTTGTTTTAAATTGTATTTCTTAATTTAACTAAAACACTAATATTAGGTATTAATATTCACACATGATAGTAAATGATAGTTTCCCCTGATATAGACCTGAGAGTGGTATTGTTGAGTCAGAGGGTGTACATGTTTTTATAGCCCTTTGGACATAGTTCCAAATTGCTCTTAAGAATGATTGGATCAGTTCATAACTTCACCAAATAGTGTATTTTGTCTCTCTCTCTTTTTTTTTTTTTTTCATATTCCCTCTAACATTTTTTTTTTATTTTCCTTTCCTGTCATCTTAGCCAATCAAATATGTATGAGGTTGTGTCTCAGAGTTGTTTTAATTTGCATTTTTCTATATGATTATAGATAACTGTTTTTCTGAAAATCATCTATTCATCTCTCAGCCTTTTTTTTTTTTTTTTGACAAGGCTATTGAGGTTAAGTGATTTGTTTAGGGCCAAGTGTTGTCTGAGACCAGATTTAGAATATAAAGTAATAATGACTGCAGAAAATATCTTAGGAGATTTTTAAAAATAAAATCTGTAATATTTTCTTATTTGGTATTTTCTTCTCAAAGAGAAATGCATCAAAAAAAGTGGTCATTTGAGTATATTGTTTTTTTTTTTCATTCAAGTATATAACATTGTTAAGTACATTAAAATTTTGACTCCTAAATTTTTAGTAAATTACTTGGTTAATAAAAATGCTTGTGGTTCATCTTATATAGCTCAGTGATGCTTTTTTTTCCCCTTTTTTTCTCTCAACAGCCTGATATGTTACGGTCATTAGCTAGCACAAAGCCAACTGTTAATGAGCATGACTTGCTGAAATTAAAGAAGTTTACAGAAGATTTTGGTCAAGAAGGCTAATCCAAAGACAAACAGGAAAAAATTGGCCATACTTTTTTCTTTTATAGGCATTCTTGCCTCTTTGGGGATGGCATTCATATATTTGTGGACTTTCAAAAAAATTTTTTTTGTTAATTCCTTCACAAGAGAATGAAGATCTCTTTTGAAAGTTCCTTTAGCTTTATGTTCTTTTTCTTACGATTTGTATTATCTCCTGTTTAACAACCCCCCCAAAAAAATTGTAAGATATGGTGTATGGGGAAATTAGTGTCTTACTGAGTGGTAAACGCTCTTACATGAATATTACATTTTTTTCTGTACCTGCCGGAAAATACTGTCACATAGACTTGAAGTTAAATGAACTGTGGTATGTGCTTTGGAGAAAAGATATTCTTAAACATCATTTTTGTTATCTTAGTCAATTGATTTTCCTACAAAAATTACTTTAAAAAATTAAAATTTGGTGGAAAGAGAGGTCACTATAAAAAGCAAGGAACACTGTAATCAAGTTTAGAAGATTTTTAATTGTGTGATGACCATTACTCATATTGAACACTGACGGGTTTTGTACTGGTTTTTTTCTCTGTGTATATTTAGATATTGCCTTAAAAAAGCAGTAAGCTTTTGTTTTTAACTTTACTAGTTGACAGGAACCTTTCACTGTGCAATCTTGGAAAACTTAGAGACTTGACATCATCTTACCCTGGAGAAAAAACTGCTCTAACCCAATATCCTTTTTTTGTAGCAAGAATTGACCAAAACAGATTTTCAATATATTTGTAATTTTGAAATACCATGTCATGAAATGCTGTTATTGAAAGTTTTAAAGTCATAGAATGGTCAGTCTTTCATTTGGAAGGGATGACATCTTAAATACACATACATATTACATCCATACATGTGTGTTATATGTGTATATGTATATGCACATATAAAATAATATATTCATGTGTGTGTATAATTTTCTTTCCAATGATAGAATGGTAGAACTCTGGTCATTTAGGTTTGTGAATAATTTACTCTAGCCATACTCCCATTTTATACATATCAGTGTGATATTTTATCAAAGTTTTGGAAGTGGGCTGATGTTATCAGATTATTAAATATAAAAATAACATTTGGTTATTTGTAATAACCATTGAAGTATGGATTTTAAAGACCATAAGATAAAACACTAGCATCAGCATTGAGTGTGCCTTTTAAGTTTCTTTGGCTGTGATTTTTTAAAAGATTGAATTATCTAGAATGTAGTACATTCCATAATTATTACAAAATTCTACCTTAGAAATGTTTTAGAACAACTTTGAATTATTTGCACATTTTAAATATGCATTATGGTTGTGTTTGGGTTTTTCTTTTATGTACAGATTTTTGTGTACTTTTTAGAAATCCTAGATTTGATGAAATATGCTGTTCTTACATGAAGTCATATGATATACACTATCAGCTGTATTTTTAGTCTAAATCAGAGCTTCCAAGAAAATGAACCCAAATCCTTTACATAAGGAAATCTATAAAAATTATTCATTAAAATGATGTATATATAAACTTTTTTTAGTTTTTCAAATTGTTGCCTTTGTACTGTGATTGGGAGTTGACTTAACAGATAGCCTAAAACTGGGATAGGGAGAGGAGCAATTGTGCATAAGATACATATTTTTAATGATCAGTTTGAAACTGTGGCATATTATTGCAATTACATAGTTAACAGAAAATTTTTACTATAATTAGAATTTGTGATAATTTGCTTTGGACATGAGGGCATAGCAGTGCCCAAAATTGATACTATATAAGTGTACTGGCAAAATAAGTGTTGACCTTATTATTTGACTTCCAAGGGCCTTACTTCCAAGCCTGCACTTAATTTATTATAAAGATTTATGATTCTGACAATTATCCTAGAATCATATGAGTATCATGACTATTTTGGAAAAATAGACCAACAAATATGATAGACCAAACCTCCACAATCATGTTTCCATGACAAAATTTTAAAAGGGAATGTGACTTCATGGACAGCCTAAATGAATACCTTACAGGTTGGAATTCAGGCCGAATTGCTGTTAGCACAAATCATAGAGAAAAACCATATTTCAGTAATAGGCTATACTGACCCAGGAGTCAGATGGATTTAGTTTATAATCTCTGCTCTGACACAAATCTGAGGCTTTTTCCACCTCTGTAAAATGGATAAAGTAAATGAAGTTGCCAAGATCCTTTCCAGGTCTAACCATCTTTGGACCTGAGAGCTGGTTTCCATTTAACTACTTTTCACTGATCATTTCTTTGTGATCTTGGATAAACAAAATAGGCCTCTTGTAAGGCCTCACTTTCCTTTCTATAAAAGAAAGGAGTAGATTTTCACTCCAGTGTGCTCAAAGTAATTTATTTTCTTTAAGGGTCTTGCTTCATCCTAGCCCTCAGTAACTGGACTTCTTAAATGACAGTCATAAAGAAAAAAAAATTTATTTGTAGCACTTAACTAGAATGCTTGGGCAGCTAGGTATTGCAAGGGACAGAATGCTAAACCTGAAGTCAGGAAGACTCTTCTCTGAATTACTGTCTGACCTCAGGCACTAATAGTGACCCTGGGCAAGTCACTTAATTCTATTTGCCTCAGTTTCCTATCTAAAATGAGCAGGAGAAAGAAATGGCAAACACTCCAGTATCTTTGCCAAGGAAACCTCAAATGGGCTCACAAGAAATCAGACTGAGCAACCACAAGATTAAATAGGGAACTACCAAATTACTCAAATTGGGGGAAGAGGGGAAATTTTCAATCACTAGCTTGGAGATTTTGTTTTCCTTTCACCATTTGGTTGTGTCTGCTTTATCCCCCAAAGCTTTGGATGCCTTAACATTCTTGCCGCCTTGGGCATGGTTTTTATTATTTGCCTTAGGAATAAAAATTCCTAGTTAGGGTTACAGGAGAAGGAATAAAACAACAGGAAGAAAGCCAGAATATGGGCTGTGACAGAGGCTAAAAAGCATTTATCAAGAAGCTATATGTACTCATTGGAGTAATTTTCTTTAATCCCCATGACCTCTCAAACCTCTCCAAAACAAATTGTGCAACAAAGATAAAGCAACTAAAGCTGTCTCCACATCCTAAGATGTCTAGAATATAAAAGATTTGGTTTGGTTTGATATTTAAAGCAAACAAACTGCAAATTGATGCTCATAGACCCTGAACTTGGTGTCTTTTTCCTAAGTCTCATACTACTGGCAACAAGGCTGTACTAGGAAAACAAAAGATCTGACACACAGGCTTTTATCCAAACCAATCCTCCACTCCAGGCCCTGCACTTCCTTCTGCAGAAGTTTGCTCTGAGACAGCCAATGTTCAACAGTGACAACAATAAAAGCCTGAGCCTTCAAGGCCACAACAGCCATTGTGTCAGCAGACCTGGAAGTACCAGTGGCTGTGCTGAACTGCTGAGGCCAGCTCACAAGGATACTGAGGATAAGGGAAAGAGGAGCAGGGATCATTTTGTGCAATGAAAGAATGGGCTCAGCAACCAGCTGGGGCTATTTTGGTCCTGCAGTGTCACTTGGGACAGAAACTTAGGCCACTGAACCATGAATTGCCCAATGTAGAAAGAGACATCTTGAGATCTAGTGTCCAGAGAATTTCCTGCCAAAGGAGGAAAAGGAAACTAGAGTAAAAAAGCAAGAAGCTAAAGAGAGAAATTAAGATTTCAGGAAGGAAAAAAAAAAATCTCAAGTCCTTGAACATGAGCCGATAAATCAACAGGGAAAAGACAATAGGACAATGAGGCCTCTAGATCAAGCTCAGGCTTTCTGAATAAATACTGCAAATAAGCCAAGGACCCCATAGAATTGGAGGAGAATATGGAACTTCAAATGGTTCAAAAGAGAAAAGAAATTATGAGAGCAGAATTTATGGCCTGCATAGCAAAATTAATGAGCAAAAGAGAAAAAAAAAATCTGCAATGGCAAGTCTCATCAAAGAAACAAAGAACAATGGAAGTAAAGGACAACCTAGAAGAAAAGTAAAAAACTAACCAAAAAACATACTACACATGCAAAAGATACTGATCTTGAAGACAGGATGATTGACACAACCTAAGGATCATAAGTCTCCCAAATGAAAAACCATAGTCCAAGAGACTGAACACTACAATGCAAGAACGAATATGAGAACTACCCAGAAATTCTAAATGCAGAAAACTCAGTAATAGTAGAATTTGTAGGTACTGTAAATTCCAGGACATGTGGTAGTTACATTTAATAATTCATTTCAGAAAACAAAATCCACTTGATCTTGGCAAGAGTAGATCCTTCAGGGGAGTGAGTGACAAAGCGGAGAAGACTTGAAAATGAGAAAGGAAGGAAGCCTTGGTTTATGGTAAGAAGGAGTTCCACTGATAAAAGCTCCCACAGATGAATTTATATTCCATAAAGGGAGATGAGATTTTAGCACAGGGTGAGCTATAGTGTGCTTGGAAGGTCCACTTTTCTTCCTTTGAGACAAGGGAGGTTGGAACTCCTGAGAAAAACTACCTGGAGTGAAAGGGCATGGACCCATAAGGAAGATTTTGAAAGTCAGTCGATAAAAAGGGGAAAAGCAACCAGGAAAATGTATTAGTAGTGGGCTGCATATTCAGTGATGTGAGGAAGTGGGGAGCTATCATGAGGCATTTCTCTCTGACATCTATAATAATTGGCATTGTTCTGGGAGTGAGGAACAGTTGAAAAGTGGGGCCAGCAATGGACAGAAACTGCCAGAGGGGAGAGCCTAGAATTAACACTTCAAAAGTTGTGATTGCATAAAAAATGCACAGGAGAGAAAGACCAGATAATTATGGAGAATAAGGATCTAGAGTAAAGAGAAAAGATAGAGAATGAAAAGAAGAGAAATCCTTTCTGGGAAAAGGTGTCCAAAAAAAAAAAAAAAGAAGAAGAAAAATTTAAAAAACTAATGAATAGGATTAGTTAAATGGGAAGAGAGGAAGGAAGAATCCAATTGCCTAAGGGGAGAACAAAGTGGAAAAGAATTCTATAATCAGATGAATACAAGAAAGAAAAAACTGATAAAATCCCAAAGGAAAGGGGTAACAAAATGAAGAGAGCAAGGGTTCAGAGGAAGAGAGCCAATTTTAATAAAAACCATCAGGGAAAAAAAGTAAAGGAAGAAACATAATACTGAATTTACAGCAGAAGGGGCAGAAAGTCATTTAAAAACTTATTAGGTGAAGAAAAATATAGATCTAATTCACAATATTAAAAATGAATGGATTAAATTATCCAACAAAATGAAAAAGTGACAGATTGGAAAAGGTAACAAAATTTTACAATGCTTTCAAGAAATACATAACAAAGACTTAAACCAAAAACCACAATTAAAAACTAGGGATGAAAAATTTTACTATGGATCAAATAAATTTTTAAAAAGCAGAAATTACAATTATGCTATATAATAAAGCAAAAACAAGTATTAAAAAAATAAAGTGGATTAAACTAGGGAAGTATATTATGGAAGGAACCATAGACAATAAATATCAGTAAGAAGTGTATATGTTTCAAATGGCCTAGCATTCAAAGTAATAAAGGAAATAACTGAGCTTCATGAAGACATAAACAGTAACAATGGTGACAGGAAACTTCAATATTCCTCTCTCAGCATTAAATTAGTCCAATAGGAAGATAAATGAAAGGGAAATAAACTGAACAAATTGCTGGAAACAAGTGGAGAGATTTATGGCATTTCATTTAGAGGATCCTCTAAAAAATAGAGAATACATATATACCAGCACCATATGGAACTTTGACAAAAATTAACTGTGTTAGAACATATATAGTAATGTAAAAAGGCCAAAAGATGTAATAGATCCTTTACAGATCATAATGCAACAAAAATAGTAACAACCAAAAGAAAAAGAAAAAAAAAAAGACAAATGGAACAACAATTAACTCTTAATGGATGAATCAGAGGTCAAATTGTAAAAACAATAACTATGTAAAAGAAAATTAAAATAATGAAACAACATATCAGATTTTCTGGGATGTTGCTAAAGTGTCCTCAGTGTGAAAAATATACATTAACAAAACAAAACAAATAAACTTAAAATAAGCACAAAACAGAAGAAATAAACTCTTAATTGGGGAGAAACAATAAAGCTAAAATCTGATTTTTTTGAAGACATTAATAAAATTGATAAACCCTTATTTAATCTCATTAAATGAGAATAGAAAATCAAATGAACAGAATAACAAATGAAAAAGATAGGATCATAACAAAAATGGAATAATTAAAAGAAAACTTGGAACACAATATATATTCACAAAACTGAAAATGCAAAAGAAATAGAAAACCTTTAAAATATAAAATACTCAAAATATCAGAAAACTAGAGATTTAAAAAAAAAACATCACAAAAGGAAAGAGATCTAGCTGTAAATGAATTACTAAAGAAAAAACTTGTGGTCCTGATAAATTCACAGGAGAATTCTATCAAAACTTAAAAAAAAAATTCCTATCCATATTCCACAAATTGTTGTTAAAATTGACAAAGAAAACACTCTAGCAGAATCCTTTTATGAGACAGTCCAGATACCTAAATCATGAAAAGAGAAAACACAGAAGGAAAACTATAGGCCAATATCATTAATGAATATTGACTCAGAAATTTTTAATAAAATCCTGTCGGATTACAATAATTTCCCCAAGAAATCATTCATTATGACCAAAAGAGATTTATATCAGGGTGGAAAGTTGTTTCAATATTAAGAAAACAATCAACATAATTTTATTTTATTTTATTTTTATTTATTTATTTTTTTTTTTGCTTTTTGCTGAGGCAATTGGGGTTAAGTGACTTGCCCAGGGTCACACAGCTAGCAAGTGTCTGAGACCAGATTTGAACTCAGGTCCTCCTGACTTCAGGGCTGTTGCTCTAACCACTGCGCCACCTAGCTGCCCCTCATAATTTTATTTTTTAAAAATCTAATATGATCACCTCAGTAGATAACAGAAAGACTTTAACAGGACTCATTTCTCAAACATAGGAAACAGTCAAAATTCCAAAAAAAATTAGAGCCATTTCCCAATTGAAAAATGATCAAAAGATATGAACTATGCCCAAAAGGGTATAAAATGATGCATATCCTTAGACCTAAACAATACCAATTCTAGGCATGTATCCCAAAAGAGATTTTAAAAAGAAAAGAAAAAGACCTACATCTACAAAAGTATTTTGGTAGCTCTTTTCTCAGGACAAAGAATTGGAAATTGAGTTGGAGAATGGATGAATAAATTGTGGTATGTGAATATGATGGAATATTATTCTATAAGAAATGAGCAAGCAGGATGATCTCAGAAAAACATGGAAAGCCCTCCATGAGTTCATGCAAAATGAAATGTACTATGTACAAAGTAATAACAATGTCGTGGGATGATTCATCTGTTAATGACTACTATTTTCAGCAGTACAATGATCCAAGACTACTGTGAAGGACTTATGAAAAATGCTAGCCATATCCAGAGAAAGAAGTAATTGTGTTTGAATACAGATTGAAGCATACTTTTTTCTTTTTTTTTTTCCTTAGGGTTTTTTTGGGGGGAAAATATTAAAAAAGAAAAAAGTCTTTGGAAAAGTACGATACTCAAACTATACTTTTTTACATTTTTTTTAAGTGTAGGCATAGAGGGGACTTTTTTTATTAATACTTTTTATTTGCAAAACCTACGTATGGGTAATTCTTCAACATTAACCCTTACAAAGCTTTCTGTTACAAAATTTTCCCCCCTACTCCCCACCCCTCCCCTAGATGGCAGGATATCCAATACATGTTAATTATGTTAAAATACTTAAGAAATAGAATATATGTATACTTATTTCCACACATCATTTTTGTGCAGGAGAAATCTACAAGAAAGAATAATCAGATAAAGGAAATACAATACAAGCAAACATCAATAGAGAGCATGAAAATGATATGTTGTGGTCCACATTTCACATCCCTCTCTCTGGGTGTATATGGCTTTCTTCACTGAACATTGGAACTGGTTTGAAGCATTTCATTGTTGAAGAGAGTCATGTCCATCATAACTGATCATCATATAGTATTGTTGTTGCCGTGAAAAATGATCTCCTGGTTCTGCTCACTTCACTCAGCATCAGCTCATGCAAGTCTCTCCAGGCCTCTCTGAAATCATCCTGCTGGTCGTTTCTTACAGAGCAATAATATTCCATAACATTCATATACCATAATTTATTCAGTCATTCTCCAATTGATGGGCATCCATTCAGTTTCCAGTTTCTAGCCACTACAAAAAGAGCTGCCACAAACAATCTTGCACATGTGGGGCCCTTTCCTTCCTTTAAGATCTCTTTGGGATATAAGCCCAAAAGAAACACTGCTGGGTCAAAGGGTATGCACAATTTGATAACTTTTTGAGCATAGCTCCAAATTGCTCTCCAGAATGGCTGGATCCGTTCACAATTCCACCAACAATGCATCAGTGTCCCAGCCTTCCCACATCCCCTCCAACACCTGTCATTATCCTTTCCTGTCAATTTAGCCAATCTGACAGGTGTGAAGTGGTATCTCAGGGTTGTCTTGATTTGCATTTCTCTGATCAATAGTGATTTGGAGCAACTTTTCATATGACTATAAATAGTTTTAATTTCATCATCTGAAAATTGTCTGTTCATATTCATAGAGGGGACTTTTAAAAAGTATTATAAAAATCATCTATCTAAAACCAAAAATCATGCAATGGGAATGCACAAGAACCTTTCCCAAAAAATATGGAAGTGAGGCAAGGATGTCCACTCCCCACTATTATTTTATATACTGCTGGAAATGCTAGCAATAGCAAAGCAAAAAAAAAAAAAAAGAAAAAGAAAAGAAAAAAAAGCAAGAATGAAAGAAAAAAGAAATCACAGACTTCAAGATAGGTGAAAAGAGAAATTATCCCCATTTGCAAATGGTATATTTGGGGGGTAAATAGAGAATCAGCAAATATACTGAGACAGTTAATATCTTTAACAAAGTTGTAGGCTACAAAATCTGTAAACATCAAGAGCATTTCTATATAATAACAAAGCACAAGAAGTAATAATACTAAGGGAAACCCCATCTCAAATAACTACAAAAATGCATAAATTAGAGGTCATCCCACCAAAGCACATGAAGACTTTTATAGATTCAATAACAAGAAAATAAATTAAGCACTTACATCGATAGAGAAATATTCAGTGCTTTTAACTAGGTATATCAATATAATGAATGACAATACTACCAAAGTACTTTACACTTTTAATACTATGCCATCAAATTACCAAGGAGATATTTTTATGGAACCTAATAAAATAATAACAATTTAGATAAATTAAAGATCTGGACGATTGAGGAGAGGTGATAAAAATAAGTAGATATGAAGGGGAAATAGCACTACCAAACCTTAAACTGTATCATAAAGCAGCAGTCATCAAAACCTAGTATGAGTTTAAAAACAAATAAATCAGTGAAACAGGTTAGACTATGGAGAATCAGAACTCAATAACTCAGTATTTAACAAAGTTAAAAACTTTTTCGTATTATAAATTACCTAGGTAAAACCCCCTTATATTGATAAAAACTGATGGGAAAACTAGAAAGGAGTTTGATGGAAATTAGGCTTAGATCAATACATTATACCATATTCCTCAATATATTCTAAGAAAAAAAACATCACATCAAAATATGCATTCTTTCATAGGTAAATAATGAAAGAATATTGACAAATAGTTCTCCAAAGAATTTCAAAATATTCATAACTACATGGAAGAATGCTCAAAATCACTAATAGTAAGAGAAATGCATAAAAGAGGCCTAAAAGAAATTTTACAATGAAAGGGAAATGGGAAGAAAGGGGAGGGAAGCACATGAACCTTACTTTGGTCAGAATTGACTAAAAATATAATAATATACACACTCAACTGTGTGTGAAAATATTTTACCATCCAGGAAAATAGGAGGAGAAGGGGATAAGTGAACAGAATGAGGAGAACTTATACAAGGGAGGGCAGTTTGGGGGAGGTAAAAGTCAGAAACAAAACACTGGAAAATGGATAGGGTAAAAGGAGAGAGAGTAGGATAAATGGGGGTGTAGGGAAATAGTTGTATAATCATTACTGTGGGGGAAAAAATTCACAATGAGTTTCTATGATAAAGACTTCATTTCTCAAACAGAAAACTGAGTCAAATTGATAGAAATAAGAGCCATTCCTCAATTACTAAATGGTCAAAGGATATGAATAGGCAGTTTTCAAATAAAGTAATCAAAGCTATCTTTAGTCATATTAAAAATGCTCTAAGTCATTATTGATGAGAAAAATGCAAATTAAACCAATTCTGAGCTACTAATTTCACACCTCTGAAATGCAAGAAAAGGAAGATGACATGATGGAGGGGATGTAGAAAAATGAAAGCGCTAATGTACTATTGGTGAAATTGTATACTGATTGAACCATTCTGGAGAGCAATTTGGAACTATCCCCAAAGGGATATAAAGTCATGCATACCCTTTGACCAAGCAATACCCCTACTAGGTCTGTAAATGGAAGAACTATTAGAGTGGAGGGGAAGAAGGGATGAGGACAAATAGTGCAAGAACCTTGTGCTCATCAGAACTGGGTTAAAAAGAGAATAGCATATGCATCTTGTAGGATATAGAATTTTCTTACATTGCAGAGAAATAGGAGGGCAAGATGATAGGATAAAGGAATCTTAGAAGGCTGTGTGTATTAGAGAGGCAGTGGTCAGAAATAAATTAAACTTTTGAGGAGGGATAGAGCAGGGGGAGAGAAAGAGAGAGAGAGAGAGAAAGATAAGCAGTGAGAAAAAATAAACTGGAGGGAAATACACAATTATAACTTTGAATGTGAATGGAATAAACTAATTCATAACTAGAAACAGATAGGAGAATAGATAAAAAAAAAACAGAATCCGACAAGATGTTGTTTAACAAGAAACATATTTTAAAAAGAGACACAGATAGAGTAAAAAATAAAGAGCTGGAGTAGAATTTATGCTTCAGCTGATGTTAAAATAAGTAACAGGAGAAGAAAAGAGTTTGTTCAGTCATTTTTTTCAATTCTGTCTGACTTTTTGTGACCCAATTTGAGGTTTCTATGGCAAAGATATTAGAGTAGTTTGCCATTTCTTTCTCCAGTTCATTTTAGAGATGAGGAAAACTGAAACAGAGTTAAGCAATTTGCTCAGGATCACACAGCTAGCAAGTGTTTGAGGCCAGATTTGAACTCAGGAAGATGACTCTTCCTGACTTCAAACCCAATAATCTATCCACTTTACCACCTAGGTAATTAAAGGAGAAAAGCAAGGAAGCTACATTGTATTAAAAGGTCCCATAGATAAT